>CAUYON010133868.1:0-14377 GCA_963573935.1 Arctocebus calabarensis
TCTTCATATAATAATGGAGAAATTGCCAGGAAGGCTATGTTAATCAGTTTGATGAAAATAGTTAAGATTGTATATGAAACCAGCACATTGTACCCCTTGATTGCACTATTGTACACAGCTATGATTTAATAATAAAGATAATAAAATAAAATAAGTAAACAAATGAATAAACAAATATTGGGCAAGTATTTATTTTTAATTTTGTTATGCACAATGATGGTATTATCGCTTTATACATTTTTAATGTCCTTCCCTTCAGTTAAATACTAAAATATTTATGAGTGAAATGATATGATGGATAATTTTTACTTTAAAATATAGTGAAATAAGATAAGCAGGAGGTAAGGTATAAGAAAATAAGAGTACACAATGTGTTAGCTGGATAATATGTATTCATTACACTACTTTCTCTTTTAGCAAAAAAGCATAAAAGTACATTGTGGCCAGGTGCAGTGTTTCATGCCTGTAATCAGAATTTTAGGAGACTGAGGTGGGAGGACTGCTTGAGGCCAGGAGTTCACAACCAGCCTGAGAAAGAGTGAGACCCCTCATTTATACAAAAAGTAGAAAACTTAGTCAGATGTGGTGGCAGAAGCCTATAGTCCCGGCTACTTGGGAAGCTGAGGCAGGATAATCCCTTGAGCCCAGGAGTCCAAAGTTGCAGTGACCTATGATGATACCATGACACTCTAGCCTGGGTAATGGAGAAAGGTCTTATATATATATAAGGTCTAATATATATATAAAGTATATTGTGTCCATAAAGATGGAGTCAGATTTAATTTTCCCTATTCCTCTAAGTACAACTAAAAATCCTTGATGTCATATATATGAAAGAAGACTCTAAAACAGTGGTTCTCAAACTGTGGATCACGACCCCTATGGACTGTATTAAAGGTTTGCAGCATTAGAAAGGTTGAGAACCACTGCTATAAAAGGTAGAAAAAAGATAGCAGATTGTGAGGAAACTTACAGTCCAAGGAACGGCCAGAATACTCTGGGTTTCCTTTTTGCTGTACATGTTCCATATTTGGGACTCAAGAGATCAGCAACTCAGAAATGTCAAAATGGGGCAGACAAAAATGCAGCAACAACTGGGTGACGCCTATGGCTCAGTGAGTAGGGCGCCAGCCCCATATACCAAGGGTGGCAGGTTCAAACCCAGTCTGGGCCAAACTGCAACAAAAAATAGCCAGGAATTGTGGCAGGCACCTGTGGTCCCAGCTACTCAGGAGGCTGAGGCAAGAGAATTGCCTAAGCCCAGGAGTTGGAGGTTGCTGTGAGCTGTGATGCCACAGCACTCTACCAATGGTGACAAAGTGAAAAGAAAAAAACAAACAAAAAATGCTTCAACAAAAGCCTACTCTTCTCTAGTCAAAGACAAATAAGGGACCAACTTAGAAAGGGAAAACGTTTGTAACTACTCTGTTCCAGCCAAACTACCACCCACCTTCAAAAAAAATTGTAGCTCCAGGCTCACCTATGCCAGCGAAGGAGGAGCAGGGAGCCTAGACTTCTCCTGTGAAGTTGTAATGTGGTACTTCCAAAACCCTGAGTATGATGGCAATAGAGAAGGGAAAGTAGGACCCAAGATTTTCACTCCCACTGGTGAGTAATGAGTCACACTATGGTGTTACTAGAGACCTGAAACACCTACCTCCACCCAAAAGTAATAAATGCCCTCCTTTGATGTCTATAGAGGCTAAGTGGGGAACCCAAACTTCTCATTTCAACTGGCAGAAATGAGGCAGTCCCTCCACTTCTCTTGATGGAGCAATGTTCATGAAAGTGAGGTAAAACAGATGGTTTAAATAAAATATAGAAGGTTAGGTTTGGTGACTCATGCCTGTAATCTTAGCACATCTCAGGAGGCCAAGATAGGTGGATTGCTTAAGCTCGTGAGTTTGAGACCAGCCTGATCAAGAGTGAGACCCTGTCTCTAAAACATAGCTGGGCATTGTGGTGGGTGATTGTAGTCCTAGCTACTTTGGAGGCTGAGGCAAGAGGATCACTTGAGTCCAAGAGTTTGAGGATGCTGTGAGCTATGACACCACAGCACTCTACCAATGGAGATAAAGTGAGACTCTGTCTCTAAATAATAAATAAATAAAAATAAAAAAATAAGATACAGAATCTCTATAACATAATATGAAAATCTATAGTTTTTAATTTAAAAAATCACTCATTATACAGTCTCTTCAACAAGTGGTGCTGAAAAAACTTTATACCCATCTGTAAAAGAATGAAGTTGGTCCCTTACATTACAACATTATGCACAAATTAACTCAAGCTCCTGTTTTCAATTGTTTTGGATATATCTTAGAAGTGAGATGGCTGGACCACATGGTAATACTATATATTTTTAATTTTTTGAGGAACTGCCATATTTTTTTCTATAGGTGCTTGACAATTTTATATTCCCACCAACAGGGTGAAAGTTTACAATTACTCTGCCTCATCCCCAAATTTGTAATTTTCTCTTTTGTTCTTATTTGAGTTCCTGTGCCCTGGGTAAGAAAGATACTAATCTCCTTAGAGAATGTGGTTCTCCCGTGACATTAGCTGGAATATAAGAACAAACTTGTAGCCCATACAGTAAAAGATACAGAATAAGATACAGAATCTACCTAGAAAGGGTAACCTGTGGAATTCCTTAGAAATTCTGGTGTATATTTATTGGCATAAGATACGTTACTTGTCTTGTGACTTTGGAGTAAGCTATTAGTTAAATTGACACAGGAGGCATATCTTGAGAAATTTACATAATCTCCAGGTATAACTGTTTTAAAAAAGACAGAAAATATAACTTTTTTCTTGGTCTATATTGCTAGTCCCCACCCATATAAATCTTGATAGGTGACAGGGAAGGAAGATGATGGCCTACAAGAGGCAACTTTAACCAGAGGCTTCTGACCAGAAGGAGAGATTTTGGACAGACTCGGCCTCTGAAACTGAAGGAGGAGAACTGATATAGGAAAGAATATAGACAAGTACAAATCATCTGGGCTGTGATAACCTGCAAATTCAAGAAAGAGGATCTTAGTGAACAAATTCTAGGTGCAAAGCCCAGTGCCATGAGGATGAAAGACCTCTCCCACAAGCAGGAGGCTCACTGCAAAAACTCTGCAAGCAAGCAGAAAACAAAAAACCTCTCAGTTTACCCCAAGGGTTAAAGCCACAAAATACTGTGCATCCTCCCCCAGAGAGGTCCCACCTGTGAGCTTAGGGATCATCCTGCCCAGCATAAAACTGAACAAACACTCTCCCCACAATACTGAACTTTCAGCACACCCTTCCTCCCTTACCTGGCAGTCTGAAGGTCTACCCCTAGCAGAATCCAGAGTGCTTGGCCATTCCCTAGGATTTCTGGGAATTGTATGGATAGAAGTGCAGAAACTGTGACTCAAGTGGAGGCAAGGGGCATGTAGGAAAAGAGGGACTTTGAGAGAGAGGAAAACCAGGGACTTTGCCCTGTTGGTGGCAGCACAGACCTTCCCCGTAGGACTTTCAAGTGTGGGGCCTTTGAGGCCAGGTTAGAGCTGTTGCAGGCAGGTGAGCTCATTCCCATTGGGACTTTTGGGGGTGGAGCCAGTACAAACTGTTGGGACTTTAATGGGTGGGGCATGACTGCTATTCCAACTTCCAAGGACAGAGCAACAGTCTCCTGGTTTGGACTTTAAATGGCAGAGCCACTGATTGTTGATTCGGACTTCCAATGATGGAGCCACTGGAAGAGAGTGCAGGGAAAACACTTGAAGAAATTGGCCTGGGAGAATACTTTACGGGGAGGACCCTCAGTGCTTTTGAAACAACACCAAAAATACATTACTGGAATCTGATCAAACTAAGGGTGCATTCTGGGGTAGGAGGGGACCAAAGCAGAAAGCCCCTGTGGTGGTTTCTTCCTACCACTGACAGCATTTCTCCCTGCCAAAAATGTTGTTTGTCTGACCCTGTCAGTGACTTCTCCCCACCCCTCTGAAGGCTTTGCTCCAGAGTGGTTCATTCATCCCCACCCCAACTCTGATGCCAGCACTTCCATCCCCTGACCTTGTTTTCTCCAACAGCTTATTGGAGCCATAGGCATCTCCTATGGTGTGGGCCTGAAGCACAGATTTGGGGTGGATGTTGTGGGCAACATCCCTGCAGGGTGAGCTTTGGCCCTGTCAGACCAGGGAGGGTTTGGCAGCTGGGCCAGGACCTTTCTTTGGCCTCACAGTTAACTTTCACAGGCTCTTGCCCCTAGTGGCCCGCATCCCCAAGCTGTTGACAAAACTTTTTTGAAGTGCCTTCACCATTGCCATAGTTGGATACCCCATCGCCATCTTGCTGGGAAAAATCTTCGCCCTGAGGTATGGCTACTGAGTAGACAGCAACCAGGTCTGGGTGATGCTGGGCATATAGGAGACTTCCAGGGGTACAGGGCCCCAGGGGCTGGGGGGAAGGACCAGGTAGAACACAGGGAAACAGCAGATATGGGGGGCCATGGGGGGAACTAAAGTTGAGAAAACAGGAAGTATGGGTCAGAACTTTGCCTCTGGGGGCAATTGAGGGCATGGAGGTTGTGGATGGATAGGCCTGGGCACAGTGGAACAGTGATTAAACACTTCTAGAAAGTCTCCTCATACACATTCCCCTTCACCAGGAACTGGTCGCCCTTGGCCTCAGTAACCTCGCTGGGAGCATCTTCCAGTGCTTCCCTGTGAGCTATTCGATGTCTCAGAGCCTGGTACAGGAGAGCTCTGGAGGCAACACACAGGTGGGCTTTGGGTGTGGGCATGCATCTGTGCACACGCTGCTTTGCCAGGTGGTCTCACCCCTGTTCCCCTAAGCCCTGTCCCCACCCACTCCACTCCTCCATCCCGGTTTCCCCACCCCACAGGTTGCTGGAGCTGTTTCTTCCCTTTTTATCCTCCTTATCATCATCAAACTTGGGGAACTCTTCCAGGAACTGCCCAAGGTGAGACCACCAGCCAGGCTTCAGATCCTAGGCCAGGCCAGGGGCTCAGATCAGTTCATTTAGTCCCAGGTAAAGGGCAAGAATACAAGGCTATGTCTTGTTTATTTTTTATTTTATTTTTATTTTTTTTGAGACAGCATCTCACTCTGTAACCCTGGGTTGAGTTCCATGGCATCATCATAGCTCACAGTAAACCCAAACTCTTTGGCTGAAGCTATCCTCTTGCCTCTTGCCTCAGCCTCCTGGATAGGTGGTATTACAGGTACCTGCCACAACTCCTAGTTAATTTTTTCTGTTTTTAGTAGAGATGGTTTCTCATTCTTGCTCACGCTGATCTTAAACTCCTGAGGTCAAGCAATCCACCCACCTTAGCCTCCAAGAGTGCTAGGATTACGGGCATAAGCCACCAAGCCCAGTCCATGTCCTGTTTTTCAAGGCTGAGATCTTTGGGGTGAAATTTGGAGTCAAGAATCAGGAGTTGTCCTGGGCCTGGTGGCTCACACCTGTAATCATAGCACTCTGGAAGGCCGAGGCAGGTGGATTGTCTGAGCTCACAGGTTCAAGTCGAGCCTGAGCCAGAGTGAGACCTTGTCTCTACCAAAAAATAAAAGGAAAAAAAAGCCAGCTCAGAGCCTGTAGAACAGTGGTTACAGCACTGGCCACATACACTGAGGCAAGTGGGTTCAAACCCAGCCTGGGCCTACTGAACAACAATGACAACTGCAACAAAAAAATAGCCAGGCGTTGTGGCAGGTGCATGTAGTTCCAGCTACTTGGGAGGCTGAGGCAAAAGAATGGCCCAAGAGTTAGAGGTTGCTGTGAGCTGTGACACTACAGCACTCCACTGAGGGTGATAGAGTAAGACTCTGTCTCAAAAAAAAAACAAAAAAACAAAAAAACTGGGCATTGTGGTAGGTGCCTGTAGTCCCAGCTACTTGGGAGGCTGAGGCAAGAGAATTGTTTAAGCTTGAGAGTTTGAGGTTGCTGTGAGCTGTTACAGCATGACACTCTAGTGAGGGTGACAAAAAAAAAAAAAAAAAAAGCTTGCGTCTTGAAATGAGAGAGTTTTCCAGAATACTTGCCTCAGCTTATACTCCCATCAGCACCGGAAGAAATCAGTTCTAATTGTTCCTGATATTTGCTATCTTTCTCATTTTTTCAATTCTTGATTAATACGTGTCAGTATCTCTTTATGGCTTTAATTTGTATTTACTTGATGGCTAGTGAGGTTGGGTGCCTTTTACACTTTTATTGACTTTTTAGATATCTTCTTTTGAAAGGACCTACTCAAATCTTTTATCAATTTTTCTATTGGGTATGTCATCTTTTAAAATTTTATTTGTGGGTATTCTTTATATATTCTCAATGTGTTTTCTGCCAGCTATATGGATTGCAAGTAACTCTTATTCTATGACTTGCCTTTATAATGACAATAATTTGTTAACACCAATAGTAGATATTTTAAAAAACACTCCAAATATCTCATTTATCCTCAGCCAGCCCCCTCAGATAGGCAGGGGAGAGAAATGTGCCCATTTTACACATAGAGACACCATCCAGCCAAGTTAAGACATTAAAGCCTAGGCAGGTATGGCATTACCCTGATTATGTTGATGTTCCATTAATAACAGATTCTATTTTGGATTCCTCTGTCTTCAGTACCTCCCCTACCCACTCCAACCACCATATTATCTTCTTACAATTTGACCACAAATTTATATTTGGCTTCTTCTTGGAGGAAGATCAATCTTTTTTTTTTTTTTTTGAGACAGAGCCTCAAGCTGTCACCCTGGATAGAGTGCTGTGGCATCACAGCTCACAGCAACCTCCAATTCCTGGGTTCAAGCAAGTCTCTTGCCTCCGCCTCCCAAGTAGCTGGGACTACAGGTGCCCACCACAAAATCTAGCCATCATTGTTTGGCGGGCCCGGGCTGGATTTGAACCCGCCAGCTCAGGTGTACATGGCTGGTGCCTTAGCCCGTTGAGCCACAGGCGCCGAGCCAGGAAGACCAATCTTGATATTGACTATAACCAAAGTTAGTTTCTGGCTCTGCATTCCATGTTTTCAGAGAGATTACACAATCATGAAACTGATCATAGATTTAACTTCTTCTCTTTTTATTAAATCATAATTGTATACCTTCATGCATTTATGTGGTACAATGTGCTGATTTTATATACAATTTGGAATGCTTACGTCAAACTGGTTTACATAGCCTTCACCTCACTTAATTATTTTGTTAAGACATCTACACTCCACTCTTAATAAACTTGACATGTACCCTTGCAATATACAGGAGAACACTTAACTTCTTTATAATAAGTTAAACTGGAGTACCTGTAGAAAGGTGCTTCACATATTAAAAATGCAGTAACTCCTATTTAATAACTGAAAACTCAAGGTGAAATTTTAAGATCAGCTGAGACAAAAGACTAAGGTACCCAGAAGACCTAATTCTGGAAAAAAAATATGTTTTCAAATGCTCACTCAATATTCATAAAAATTTAGACAAGAAGGAAGATTTACCTTTTCTCTGGAAATGTTCTGAAAGCCCATAGGAGTTCAGCAGAATGCATTTACCTAACTCACAATAAAGAATAATATTTTGAATTTTGCCAGAATTTTTGGTCTGAGTGGGAGACAGTGTGTACTATCACAAAGATGTCAAACTAATATCTTGATATCAGTGCCCTTCACCTAGTGCAGGGCTAGTAAAAATTGTAGTTGTGATAGAGGCAACAGTTAAAATGGAGTGATTTCACAGATCTAAGGAAGGCTCATTCCCTTTCACCCAGATATTTCCCTATCATCTGGGTGCAAATATACTCAGAACTTTATTTTCTACTTCTACGTCAAGGTATTGATCTTAATTAAAACTAAATTTAGGGATATGGGACCATGAAGTAAGGAAGACTCATTAAAGTTTATTCAGATGCTTTCTTGAGAATATAGTTGGATGAGAGGAAATATATGTGCGTGTCTGAAAGAGAGTAACATATCTGTTGGAACCTTTTAAGATATTTGGACTTCAACCAAACAATGGGAATTTAAGTAGATCTTTTGGCCTAAATGTACCTTTTTCCAGGTCTATCTACCTTCTGCATAAGCTTTTCTCAAGGTGAGAAGAGTGAGTTCCTTTCCCACTAAGCGCCACTGTTCTCAAGCACATACTGTAATTCAATATAGCCTAAGAAAAACCTATTTATCTTCGTTCATTCTTTACATGGTTTTTGTTTCTAGTCCTTATCTTAAACATTGTTATTAAATTTTAAGCCTCTTAAATTCTGGGAAGGCAAAAAAGTAGAAACCTAATTAACACATGTATATGTAAAAATAAAAAAAAGGAAAAACCTATATCCTAAAAGAAGTCTTTAAGAGAATCTAGTAAAAATAGATAAAATAATGAATTCTTAACTAGGATATCAATTATTTTATGTAAAATAATTAAAAATTGTTTTAGGGTCTTTGAATACAGTTGCTATTATTTTGCAAAAATGAAGAGAGGAATTTTTAACTAAGGTAATTGTAAGGTTGGTCCATCTGGATTGTCTCAGTTTCTGAATTAATATAATCAGAAATTATTAAGTTTTTACATGTCTAGATTATATTAGTACCTCATGTTCGATTAGTTCATAATGCATTCTGTACAACATCCAGTACAGTGAACACTTAATAAAAATGATTTACAAAAAGACATGCTTATTAATAGGTTTTGTAATTATTGACTTCAAAATTTACAACATAATTTGTACACGTATTAAATAACTAATTAAATACTTAAGTCAGGAAGGCACTGTGCTAGGAGCTAAGGATATACAATACATCATCTTTGTATGTGAAGGCTGACTATTGTGGGGAAGATTCATATAGATAAATCATCGGAATGTAGATTAAGAAATGTCATAGTCTTAGCAAAACATTATAACACCACAAAAGAAAAATTCCTTATTTTGAGTACAGCATCAGAGAAGACTTTTCAGTGAAAGCAACATTTGCGGTAGTTCTTGAAGAAAGAGCAGAAATTGACCGGTTTGCAATAGGAGTGGGGAATCATTGCAAGCATGAAGAGCAGCATTGTTAGCGACAGGTCCAGAGAGTTTATACAGGAAGAACTTGGGATGAACGGAAGGTAATCTGGATGAATGGAAGGTCTAGAGGATTTCTCTTAAAATGACAAAAACTCCTTTTCATAGAAGACACATCACTGCTCCATAGTTTGGATATTTATTTTGGATGGATTTGAAGGGATTTATGGGGGTTATGGGAGCTTTAAAGCCTTCCCAAGCTATGCTATTACTATATGAAATATGTTCAGGAAATGACAAGGAATTGGCTCAGTTTGGCAAAAGCATTTGGGGCAGGGAGAAGGCAGGTTAGGAATGATTACCCTACCTTCCCTAGTAGAAATGACAAGCTGGACCTTTCAATGTAGCAAACCATAACTCCACCTTTCACTGAAGGGCAATAAATTCAAAAATCAGGACCCACCTTCTTCTTTACCATCAAGACCATTCATTAGTTTGGTTTTGGTAAGAGAATCTGCTTTCATTAAAGTAATTGGTTTTGTGATTAAGCAGTAGCATGTCTGAAATTGTAGGGGTAAGAGGTTCCATAAATAATTTTATATATTAATCATTGTAATCAAGTCATAACAACTAAGTTTATTTAACAAATTTTTATTTTTATATTATAAGTATAACCATATCTCCAAATCATAAATTTACCAGTTGTTCCTCCCTGTGGAGGACGCAAACAGTTGCTCATACCTATCACCTGGCTGTCTCCAAACCAAATACTCTATAGTTTAGGTTGACCTACCAAATCCATAATAAGTACACATTTTATGACGAACAGCATTTTCCTCGTTTCTCTACACACTATACAGAACATACACCAAATGACAAGAATACACAATAAAAGTAAGAATAGCAATTAGGACCTTTGTTATCAGGTATCAATCTCTTCCATTAAATAACCAATACCTAATATCATGGCTAGGCATGGTGGCTCATGCCCCTGTAATCCTAGCAGTCTGGGAGGCTGAGGCAGGTTGGTTGCTTGAGCTCAGGAGTTTGAGACCAGGCTGAGCAAGAATGAGATTCTGTCCCTACTAAAAATGGAAGAAAAAAAAAAACACCCTAGCTGGTCATGGTGGCACAAGATTATAGTGCCAACTACTCAAGAGGCTTAGGTTGGGGGATTGCTTGAGCCCAAAAGTTTGAAGTTTCTATAAGCTATGAAGAAGCCATTGCACTCTACCCAGGGCAACAGAGTGAGACTCTGTCTCAATAAATAAATAACCAATGTGAGAACAGAATATTTTAACCATTTCAATTTTTTCTTCTCTTAAGGAGGACAGATGTGCCTTGAAAGAGATTACCAACAAAAGACCAGGGAAGTAGCAGCGTTGGCATTGAGTGTGATTTGGATGGCTATTATGACTCACTATGGGGTGGACTCTGGGCTAATAATTGGAATATCTGCCTAATTGGGAGAAGTGGGCCAATGGTGGCAGGCAAGTACCAAAAAGACAATATAGGGATGTCAAGGACTTATGTCAAGACTCGGTCAGTAGGCAAAAGCAGAAATATAAGCAGAGACATATTACCATGGCAAGCAAGGTGAAGAAAGGTTATAGATAGAGAGGAGAATCAAACAGGCAAGAACATGGTAGTTAGATACAGGCTGTTACAGAAGATCCTTGACATAGGAGTCCGTGATTTAGAAAAGATGAGTGAGTTCAAAAACTGAAGAACTTTAAAAGGTATAGGAGTGAGTAATGGCAGTCAAACTGGAAATGGAGCCCAGCAAGGCACAAAGAGAACCCATGATCTGAGTGAAGTGAGTAATATCAGAGCAACTGTCACGTGAGATCTGGAAGTTTATAAGAGAACTGTGGTTTGAAATCTAGCTGGGCTGAGTAAAGGTAAGTGGCAGATAGAACATGAAGGCAAACGTTAACCAAAGTTGAGAAGAGCAATGGCTCCTCTCTGTCTGGCATCTGACAGGTCACCAGAAATAAATATTTACTGATGGATTGTTCAACAGAGATGGTGCTGAGAAAGCAGCAAAGAAAGAAGTCAAAAAAGAAAAGGTCATCTAGATCCTAATTACCCACAAAGGAGAAGGTGATAAAAGGGTGGGAAGGAGAGAGGTGGATCTGGGACATCATAGTTATGATTGGTAGATGAATAAACCTGTGAAGTTTGAGGAAAATCCTCTGGTCCTCACATTTGTCCTCTGGAAGATGTGGTAGAGGAGTGTTGTGGTAGAGGGATCAGTAGGGTCCCCTTTCAGCTGTGCTGTTTGATGGCGCTATCTCTCCATGGTCAAGTTCTGAGTGTGCCACTGACACATCTACTCTTCAGCTCCATCAGCTTGAAAACACCTCTTCGGTTGATCAGTAGAGAACTCTGTGCTTCCAGGAAAGAGCCAAAGTTTCAGTCCAGTGAGATGAAGTAGAGAGGTAAGATGAAATAGGTTTTAAGATTTGGTAGGGGTTTGAGCTCATTCTCCATAATGAATTGGAATAAACGCACTGATGATAAAAGAAGCATAGATGGTCTTAGGGATGTGGTGAGAGAATGCTGTGAGACTGTTGGGTCTAAAAACAGGACCACGGTTGTGAGAGGTTTGAAAAGGGACCAATAACATGTACGAGAGGGATGAGGTAGGGTTTTTATTGAATAATACAGTAAAGATCAAGGGTCAGGCAGGCAGAGAGAAAGACAAAGTCAATTCAGGGCCACCGGAGGGATATTAGCTTGAAATTAAATCAATCCCCTATTCTCTTCCCTTTTTTCTGGTTCTTCGATCTATATGCATGGGCAGATAAACATCAGACTTCTATTCTTTATTTCTCTGAGGCAACATGGCATACTGCAAACACAGAAGCTTTAGAGCCAAACAACATGGCTTGAAATCAGTTACGTCCTAACTGGATAACCTTGAATATGTAACTTCAATGTTCTGTACCTCATTTTTCCTTAGCTGCAAAATGGGTAGTATCTACATCATAGTATTGTACAAAGCTTGAATGAATTAATACAAATAAAGGCCTTCTGTCCTCTCCTCCAACCCACAGCCAACCAATTCCCACAACTGATACTTCAACCTTGATGCTACTTCTTCTTTGCCCAAAGAAGAGCTTCTCCCCCCATAAAAGGCTAATGGGTCATAAAATCCTGCTAAATGTCATGTAGCCAAACTTTTATAGTAGAATATACACAGGCTGGGTTCAGATCCAAACTCTGTCCCTTATAAGCTGTTTTACCCCTGAGTTAGTTACATAACTTTTTGAGCCTTTGTTTCCTCACCTTAATTGTGAGTGGGGGGAATTAGGTAAAGTGACAGGTACCTAGTAGGCATCAATAAACATTTATTCTCTTTCTGTTTTTCATCACTAAATTTCTAGAGTGAGTTGTTAATACTGTGTATTAAACATCTTTTGATTATTTTACCCACAAGTTGATGTGTTAGAGTTGTTAGAGTCACTGCAAAACTCAATGCCACATCAAAGGATAACTTTTCTGTAACACATCTACTTTTCTGCTGCTGTTGATGCCATGAATCATTATATAATCCGAAACACACTCTCTAATCTGGGCCTCAGGAATATTAGTCTTTATCCAGTTCGCATCTCATGTAATTGGCTTCTTTTAGGGTATCTGTTTCCATTCCTCCACATCAAAGCATTTCCCATTGGCCTCAAGACTCCCATTTGGGCTTTTTATTACTATACAAAGGAGACCCTGTCTCTTCTTGGAAGAATTGTTAGAGATCCCCAAATCAAAGGGACGTATACATCTTTTCATTGTGAGAAGAGGAGAAAAGTTAGTTATTCTAAAAACTGTCAATAAGAGAGATAGAGGCACCTCTTCCTTGACTGAATTAATAAATTGGCCAAGCTAAAAAATTATCAGGAGAGATTAGCAGCTACATGCTGATTGCCCATAGCATTGGCTTCTACTGAAATTCTAAAACCATCAAGAAACACAACCCCTGGTGGGTTTACTCTACCAGGGTCAATACCATTTGTCTCCTGGAGGCAATTATTGTCTCTGTGGATGGCACACAAATCTACTTCTCTGTGCCGTGCTTAATCCCTGGGTTCAGTCCTGTATAACTAAGGCAGCCATATATTCTGCACCAAAAATTAGGAGACACACGCATGGCCTGACAAAGGATTGACAAAGGATTTTTTCTGACTTGCGAATTAGTCATATGAAGACTTGAAAAGGCAGAAAAATTCAATCACGTTTAGTTGTACTTTTCATGAATTTACTTTACTGAAAAGATATCGAGCAGATGTCTATCAGTGTCACCATCAACACGAGCATACATTTATCCTTTGCAGCATTCTCAAGGCTAAATTTCCAATCATAAATAGGAATGTTGATAATTTTTTTTTAATATTCCGAGTGAGGTAACTTGGGGTAATGTACAACCTATCTAATCCCTTTCCCCACACACCTAATCAGTTTTTAAATTATCATTTCTTTGAGAAAAAGTGCCTTTTGTCATTACTTTCTTCTTTCGAACTCTGCTGCCACAGTTGTCATATAGGCTGGTGGTTCACCAATTTGTGTATGTGCCAGAAACAACTGGGGAAGCTTATTAAAGTGACAAATTCCTAGGCCCCACCTCCACAGAGATTGATTTAATAGAAGTGATTTAGGGCCCAGAGATTTGCACTTTTAGTAAGCTTCCAGCTGTTCCTGATGCAGGTGATCCAAGTACAGCATCACACTTTGTATAACACTGCTCTGTGTGAATTATCTACTTTGGTATTTAACGTTTAAATTCAACTGTTTTAGCAAAGGCTTCTATTTTTGGCCAGAAAAGGATATTGAGGGAAAACTAATATCTGTGATCCAACTTGAAGATAAGCATGTGCCTTGTTGATTTAATCATGATATTGAATGAATTCAAGACACCTACTGGCCTCATTCTGATAGCACCACAGTCTTCTTGTGAGCAAAGTACCTGGTGAAGGAAAAATAGCCCCTTGAGGATTGAATCTG
Source organism: Arctocebus calabarensis (assembly GCA_963573935.1). Lineage (NCBI taxonomy): Eukaryota > Metazoa > Chordata > Mammalia > Primates > Lorisidae > Arctocebus > Arctocebus calabarensis. Next base: position 13,985 of record CAUYON010133868.1, read on the forward strand.
CATACTGAGAATCATAGCATAAGTAATGGCACAAACAAAACCCATTAATACAAAGTGGACAGATGGAAGCTGAGTGTAGCTTACTTTCACTTTTATTTCAGTCCTATTTGGGATCTTCATTTATATTACTAACAAGCTACTTATGTTCAAATGATAGTAACTATGGGTACCCATGAATGTCTATCTTAGCACCAAAATTTAGAGTAGTCATAATCCAACTTTACATTGCACCTGGTTTAACTTTGTATCAAAGTTTTGATTTTTTTTTTTTGTAAGACAGAATTTATTCACAGAAAAGAAAGAAAAGAATACAGAAAACATTAAGGCACCTGTTAGAGGGAGAAAATTCTAGTGGGGAGAGAGAAGCTCTCTCCGTTTCTCTCCCAGTCTTTC
>CAUYON010133869.1:0-12312 GCA_963573935.1 Arctocebus calabarensis
CATTGTTGGTTGGCAGGCCCGGGCTGGATTCGAACCTGCCAGCTCAGGTTTACATGGCTGACGCCTTAGCCTGCTGAGCCACAGGCGCTGAGCCTTCCTTTCACTTTCTAAAATAACCGTTTTGTTTCAGGACAAATCACAAAAGATTCTTTCCTTACACAATGCCATTTTCCTTTCTGTCTGATTTCTCTTACTGTCAAAAATCCACTTTTCATAAAACGGGATCCCAGTTAACTATGAAGTCACCCATTCACTCAGCCAAACTGATAATTAGAAGATTAAAAAGGCAAGAATCTTGTTCTTTGAAAAAGACTCAGTTTCTCCAACAATTTAAACAATTAAATTATTACATTTACAAATGAGAGACATTATATGAAAAATAAAATTGATACAGAATTTTTCCACTCAGGGCTGGACAGGGAACTCCCATTTTTCAGGCTCAGGTGAGCTCAGACATCAGCCTCCCTTCTCCAGGCACAAACATGTTGTAGGCTATGCCTTCTGAGACCTAGCAAGGTCATGAACAAAGCAGCCCAAAATGTTTTACATTGCTCAACCCTTACTAGGGAGCACACACCCTAATCCCCTCCTCAGACAAAACTGCAACAAGGACCTAATAAGATTTCCCAAGGTCTATATTCATTCATTTGCTAGAACACCCATTCATTTTGTAAAGATATTTTTCCATCTAACAGCCAAAAATAGCCAAATATTCTTGCTAAGTCCTGCCCAAAATACCTCTCATGGCCAATTATTTGCCCCTAGACAAAAACTCAAGGAGGAAACCTCTGACATGGGCCTCCTCCCCCCTTCCAGAGGCTGTTCACCTTGGAGACCTGCTGCGGATATGGATCCAGCCCTTCCTGGCATGAGATTTGCACTCTCTCCCCCAGATTGTCAAGTGTCATCCAGAGCTCACTGGATTGCCTGAACTACAACACTTTCAAAGGCATGGCCCCTCTGCCAATAGCTCTGGCACTCTCCAATCCCTCTACATGACCCTCAGTCCTACAAAATCCCATTTCATGACTGATCTGTGTCCCATGGGCTCAATTCACAAATTCCTGAGACCAAGGACTCACTAAAGAAATTCTAGTAACAAAACTACAACAACATCCTTTCTGATGTCTTTTCATTTCCCCCCAAGTTTCACATGGCCACGTGGCCTTTAAAGACAGACAGAAGACAGAAAGCCTGGAACTTCCAGTTTCTTTCAGAATAGTCAGGGGGAAAATTTGGAGCAGGGGAGAAGGGGACATTCACACATTAGTTTAACCCCATGAATTGGGGGGTGGTGAACCCCCCCTATTTTTACACATCTCAGTAAGTCTCCAAGCACTCACATGCACAAAATTCCAACCCATTTCTTAACCTGGGAAGCCTCGATTTCCCACTTGAGCTAACACGTAGCCATAAGAAGTAAACCGACACTCCCCTAGGCCCTGTGAAAGCATGTCCAATTCCACCCTCACAGTTCTCTCAGCCATAGCACATCCACACATTCTCACACACCTCTCAACAGAACTTCCAGTCATCTAATGCCCAAGGAGTTGATCAGGCTCCTTCTTCCACTAAAACTATACTGGAACCCCCATATTGATCTTACTTTGCCTTAGACGTCTCCCTGTTTAGGTACCTGTTCCTGCATGCCAGTTCCTCCCATTGTTTGACTCCTTGAAGACCTGCAAAAGGGGTCCTTCCTCCACCCAGCTGAGGAATCCACATAGGGAGGCCAAACTGCTTCCCTGGTGCACTCAGTGGTTCACGTCACCCAGGTTGATCTGGGGCCCACACGTGGGTGTCCAGAGGATTGGCAGCAACTACCCATGGTATGTTCTCTCTGAGGGTGATCTTGGTTCCTGGTCAGGGAACCAAAACTGTTGCAGGAGACATGGCCCAAAAGAGAGAAAGAGTACCCAAATACCATGTTTATAAGAGAAAGGGCCTTATTTACTGGCCCAATGATGTAGAAGAATTCCAAATGGCCATGGTCCCTGACTGGCTTGATCATTCCCATTTTCTTGATAGTCAAAAAGTTCCACCCCACAGTTTGAATCAAGCATAAGATGCTATTCCAGCCTCTACTGAAAGAACCAAACTGACTCCATTTTGTTAAAACTAACTCATTTTGTTCCACAGCCTTTCACTAATTCTACCTTGTCCCACAGCCTTCAATTTGCAGCTGCACATCAAAGGTTAATTTATGGCTACATACCAAAGAGTCAATTTACAGCCAAATACCAAAGGTGATAAGCAACCTGCTTCCTCCCCGACCCCTGGCTCCAGTATATCTGCGCCCAAGTGATAAGGGTGCCTAACCTCAGCCATCCTGGTAGTAAATATTTCCCCAGGTCAATTAACCCAGAACAGACATTGACCAGACCCTTATGCCCCCTATCAGCTCTCCCCAGCAGTTAGCGCCCAACATCCCTCCCTTTGTTCCATTCTGTACCCTTAAAACTGCTCTTTTCTCTGCGGATGAGGCTTCTCTACTATCCTGCTGTGTCAGAGACAGAGAGCCTTGGTTAGCTAATAAAATTGCCTCTTGCTTTTACATTGGACTGGGTCAATGAGTGATTTATGGGGGGGGGGGACCCTGCGATTTAGGCACAACATTTGGGGGCTCGTCCAGGATACCCCAGAAAAATCACCAAGAACCTACTCCAGAGGTGAGTGCGTGAGTGCCAGCATTGTCTGTTTGTCCTGTCCTGTCTTGTCATTGTCTTGTCCTGTTCTGGGTTGGTTCTGTCCGTTAAGTCTGTAGTCAGGATGCAGAACTCCCCCCAACAGTCGGGATGTGGAATCCTCGACCGAGTAGGAGAGGAAACGTCCTGTGGGTGGGGGACTGGGACGTGGAATCCTCAGTCCCTGTTCAAGGAAACCATTCATTTCCTCTGCTGGAGAGACAGGCAGGTCGTGACCACCAAACGGAGCTACACCATTGTCTCATTTTCAGTTTTGCCTGGAAACCTGCAAAGGCAGGCTCTTGCTGTCTGGAGGTGTCTTGTGTGCTATTTTTGTGTGCATCTTGTTATATTTGGAGAGCAACATCGGACAGACACAGACAACATCCCTTTCCCTAACTCTGGCTAATTTCCAGGATTTCAAAGACAAAGCTTGAGAGTACAGTTTCAACCTGTCTAAAAATAAACTTGTAATTCTTTGCAGGAATGAATATGCCGGGTGGCCACCAGCAGGAACTTTTCATCTCCCTACTCTCTTTCAGGTCAAAGATATAGACTACGGATCTGGGACCAGGCACCTGGATCAGATCCCATACATAACTGCTTGGTAGGACCTCGTGAAGGTCCCTCCATTATGATTAAAAACTTTTCTTCCCCCACCAGACAAAGGAGTGGCCAAGCTCCTAGCCTTGAAGGAGAAAAAGAGAAGTCTCCTGAATCTACTGCCCCTCCTCCAGTCCCCCAAGGAGGAACCAATCCAGAAGTGCTCTTTCCCCCTCCTTATCAACCCTCACCTTGGGAGGCACCTGTCCCTCCGAGTCCGCCAGACAACAAGGCCACTTCAGCTCAGGGGGCACCTGTCCGTCCGAGTCCACCAGGCAATGAGGCCACTCCAGCTCTAGCTCCAGGGAGTAGCCTACGCAGCCCACCCCACACCCGCCATAGAGCCCTATGCGATCCAGGGGCAGACTCCACTGTGCTGCCTCTTCACACGGTGGGTCCTCCCGCAGTAGGAACCCCTGATGAAGCAAACCCCCTCGAACCAGGAATATCACTTTTGGACCTTTGCCACAAGTGATCTTTATAACTGGAAGATGCAGAATCCTAAATTCTCTGAAAAACCTACTGCTTTGATTGACCTCTTAGACTCGACTCTTTTTACTCATCAGCCCATTGGGATGATTGTCAGCAGCTCTTACAGGTCCTTTCCACCACCGAGGAGCGGAACTGTATCGTGGCTGAGGCCAATAAGGCTGTTGAGGGTCCAGAAGGGAACCCGACTACCAATCAGGTTCTCATAGATGCAGCCTTCCCCCTCACACACCCAGAGTGGAAGTTTAATACAGGAGCAGGGCAGGTGAGACTTTAAGCCTACCACCAGACTCTACTGAGGGGTCTCCATAAAGCAGCCAGAAAGCCAACTAATTTGGCCAAGGTAGGTAATGTGCAGCAGGAAAAGGCAGAGACCCCCTCTGCTTTCTTAGAAAGGATAATGGAAGCATTCCGCATGCACACTCCCCTGGATCCTGAAGCTGTAGAGAACAGAGCAGCAGTTGTCATGTTCTTTGTTAAGCAGTCAGCCCCAGACATTAAACGTAAGTTGCAGAGAGTAGATAGACTGAGCAAGAAGTCTTTACAGGACCTTCTAGAAGTCACTGAAAAAGCCTACAACAGCTGAAAGATCCCTGAGGAAAGGCAGACAAAGACAGCTAAGAGACAGACCCAGGAATTGGCCAGGATCCTCCTAGACTCCACGGCTGTGACTCTGGATGAAAAAGAAAGGCAACTGCGTCAACTAGCAGCAGGAGGTAAGGAGAGCTCCCCAGGCAAGGAAAGGCACCACCTCCAGAAAGACCAGTGTGCCTATTGCAAGGAACATGGACACTAGGCCCGTGAATGCCCCCCCAAACAGACTCCCAGACATTCATGCCCCCGCTTAGTACCAGTCTTGGAGCTAAGTGGGCTCTAAGGATAGGGGCGTCAGGGCTCGTCACCCCTCCCCGAGCCCTGGGTAACTCTCAGAGTGGAGGGGACTCCAATAAATTTCCTAGGAGATACCGGGGCCAAGCATTTGGTCTTGACCTAGGACCACGGCCCTATGGATACCCAGAAGTCATGGGTACAAGGGGCCACAGGCATCAAACAATATTCATGGACTACCTGAAGAACTGTGGACTTAGGCATGGGCTGGGTATCCCATGCGTTTCTGGTCATTCCAGAATACCCCTACTCTCTTCTCAGGTGAAATCTCCTGACCAAGGTAGGAGCTCATATCATCCTTAAAGACGAAAAACTCCTTGTCACAAACCAATATGGGAGCCCCATAGAAGTACTCACCCTTCAAATTGAAGATGAGTACAGGCTACACCAGCAGCAACCTGAGAGCCACCAGCCAATGAATGTCACCATATGGCTGAGAACTTACACACTCACCTGGGCCAAAACTGGGGGAATGGGACTAGCCACCCACTGACCACTTGTCATTGTAGAGCTCTTTCAATCCAGCAATCCTACTGCCAGGCCTGGACCTAGATGCCCCCCTGCATGACTGTGTCGACATCATGGCCCAGGTCCACAGCATATGTCAGAACCTTACAGATCAGCCTCTCCATGATGCAGAAGCCACTTGGTACACAGATGGTAGAAGCTTCATACAAGATAGATGCAGGTACGCAGGGGTGGCAGTGGTATCTGAGACTGAGACTGTTTGGGCAGAGCCCGCCCAGCTAGAATGTCAGCCCAAAAGGCTGAGCTTATAACCATAACACAAACTCTGACCTTGGGAAAAGGCCTGAGACTTAAATATCTATACTGATAGCCGATATGCCTTTGCCACTTCCCACATACATGGGGCAATCAGGAGAGAGGGCTCCTAACAGCAGAAGGAAAGACTGTTAAGAATACAGAAGAAATATTTAACCTCCCAAAAGCCTTATGGTTTCCCCAGAAACTAGCCATCATCCACTGCCCAGGCCATCAGCGGGGCAATTCCCCTGTAGCCAAAGGCAACTAGTGGGTCAACCAGGTCGCCAAGACCATGGCTACTTCAGCCACCCAAGAGCTTCCTACTACTACGTTGCCAGATCCTGGGCCCCCAACACGCCCTCCATCTCCAGAGTATGCTCTGGAGGACTTAAATGGATAAAGCAGATCCCACAGGCACACTCTCCTGAGAAGTATAATGGATGGTATGTCACCTGTGATAATAAAGTGCTTGTGCTGGCAAAACTGGGACAGGAAATCCTCCATAGAATCCACTCCTCCACCCACCTGGGGTCATGCAAGATGAAGGACTTGCTGCATCACACTAAAATCAAAGATACAAAACCAGAATACCAAAATTGATGAAGTCATGGCTTCATGCACAGTATGTATTATATCTAACAGTGTATCTAGCCCCCACAATCCAGGGTCCAGGGAACATGGAACAGAGCCAGGGGTGTACTGGGAAGTGGACTTTACTGAAGTTAAGCCAGGTAAATATGGATATAAATACCTTCTTGTTTTCGTAGACACTTTCTTAGAATGGGTAGAAGCATTTCCTACCAAAAACGAGACTGCACAGGTAGTAGTTAAAAAGAAATTAGAAGATATAATGCCTAGGTTTAGAATTCCTAATCAAATACGGTCAGATAATGGCTCAGCCTTTGCTTCTCAGATAGTGCAGAGTTTAGCAGGAGCCTTTGGGACTAATTGGAAATTGCATTGTACTTATCGGCCCCAAATTTCAGGGCTGGTAGAGCAGATGAACCACACTCTAAAAAAGACTCTGACCAAATTAATCATACAGACTGGGTGTCTCTCCTCCCCTTTGCCCTGTACCAGGTGCAAAACTCACCCTATTTGATAGGGAAAACTCCCTATGAAATTCTCTTTGGGAGACAACCCCCTATAATCTCTAAGTTGCATTGCAAGGTCCTCATCTCAGAGGACCAGGATCTTAAAACTTGGAAATACTATGCAGTAACTTTGCATTTTTATCAAAAGGCACAGTGAGCTGATTGGGAGATACTCATAACTCTCTACAGCTCATGACTGGTCCCTGAAACACATGCCTTCCAATCTGGAGACTGGATGTATGTGAAGAGTCACTGGCAAGAGGCGCTGGAGCCCTGGTGGAAAGGCCCATACACTGTATTCTTCCCCACTCCCACCGCACTCAAGGTTGACAGTATCACTTACTGGATACATCACACACATGCTTGCCTAGCTGACCCATTCGCCACTAAAGAGTACTACACTCCCCAGTGGAAACTCTGCCCAGACACTGACAATCCACTGAAACTCAAGCTGCGGAAATGCCAGGACCCCTGAGGTCACCGTATGTATATCACTTATTGACTTGCTCTGCCTTATTGTCTATTTCCCTCACTGCCAACCCCCATCGTCCCATCCAAGTAACATGGTTGGTTACTCATGTTAGCATAGGAACCGTAGTCAGCGAAACCTCTGGAATTCACCCTAGAGGTACTTGGTTCCCAGAGCTCATAGTAGAACTCAATGATTTACTAGGCACTGCCAAACTTTGGTGTCATCCTAGAATGACCAAATGGATTTATGTCTTCCCCGAGCACTTTCCTGATAAGTGTGGAGAAGAGTATTACTATTTCTGTAAATCATGGGACTGTGTCTCCACTGGGCAAATATGGTGGGATCCCCCTAGAAAAGGAGACTTGATTAAAGTAAAGTGGAAACATAAATGCCCTCCCATAAAATCAGGGACCTGTAAGAAAACCCCAGACATGATAAGTTTAGTATCAATTTCAGTGAAAGAGGAAAACAATCAGTAGGGTGGAACAGTGGCAAATTGTGGGGAATACAATTGTATGGCAATGCTTATACAAATCCAGGTACTGTTTTCCAACTCAGAGTCATATACACTCCAGTTAATGACAGGCCTGCTGCGGTAGGCCCCAACATGGTGCTTAAGCCCCCCCCCCGTGTAGGCCCCCCTAAGTCCCATGGCTCCCTTGGCTCTTCAAGCCAAGCACTCAGCACTCAAAGTTTGATTCTAAACCACATCTTTGTGCCTACCTCAGACCCTGATCCACTTTGGAAACTGGTTACAGCTATATACCAGGTTTTAAATACTTCCAGACCAGACCTTACTAAGGCTTGTTGGTTACGTGTAGAAGCCAGACCCCCCTATTATAAGGGAATTGCCCTAATAGTAAACCTAGAGTCAGCTCCCAAGCTAGTGACTGCCGCTGGCAACAGTCTGGGCCACGAGTCACCTTGCAGTCCATTATAGGACAAGGAACTTGTATAGGTCAAATATTCCCTGGGTATAAGAATCTATGTAATCGAACTTTCCTCTGGGATGGAGTTGGTTATGTAATTCCCACCAACAATTCCTGGTGGGCTTGTTCTACAGGGGTCACCCCATGTTTACATGGGAAAATGCTGAACCTAACCCAAGATTTTTGTATATTAGTACAGCTCATCCCCAAGCTGCTATCACTCAGAAGAAGACCTGTATCAAGCATACGAATTGGTTATGAGTACAATTAATAGAATTAAAAGAGAACCAGTCACTACAATAACTCAAGCCATGCTCATAGGACTTGGCATAGCAGGAGCAAGTACAGGAATCTCCTCCCTAGTTCTCCAGGATAAAAAACTATGGTGCTCTGTACTGCAATAGACTTAGACATAGAGAGAATTGAAAATTCCATCTCCCATCTTCACGAATCCCTAACTTCCCTCTGTGAAGTAGTGCTCCAAAACAGGCGAGGACTAGACCTACTGTTCCTTCAGCAAGGGGGGTTGTGAGAGACCTTAAAAGAAGAATGCTGTTTTTACACTGATCACTCAGAAGTAGTTAAGAAGTCAATGGAATTAGTAAGGGAAGGTCTGCATAAAAGGTAACTTGAATGAGAACAATCCCAAAGCTAGTATGAATCTGTGTTTAGCAAATCTCCCTGGCTCACAACCTTAATTTCAACTATAGCCAGGCCCACTTGTAATCCTATTACTATTATTAACCTTTGGTCCCTGCATAATTAACAAATTACTGGCCCTTATCTGAGCCAGGATCAATGCTGTCCAAATAATGGTTTTACAGGCACAGTGTACTCCCCTCAGCTCTGAATTTATTGGCGACAGCATAGAACTAAGACCCGTAAGACCTGCTGAAGACCAATGATTGGATTGTCTATGCACTAGAAGAGGGAGGAATGAAAGAACCAAGCTGACCCCATTTTGTTAAAACTAACTCATTTTGTTCCACAGTCTTTCACTAATTCTACCTTGTCCCACAGCCTTCGATTTGCAGCTGCATATCCAAGGTTAATTTATGGCTGCATACCAAAGAGTCAATTTACAGCCAAATACCAAAGGTGATAAGTAACCTGCTTTCTCCCCCACCCCCAGCTCCAGTATGTCTGCCCCAAGCGATAAGGGTTCTTAAACTTGGCCATCCTGGTAATAAATATTTCCCCACATCAATTAACTCAGAACAGACATCGACCAGACCCCTATGCCCCCTATCAGATCTCCCCAGCAGTTCATGCCCAACACCCCCTTCTCTTTGTTCCTTTCTGTACCCTTAAAACTGCTCTTTCCTCTGCAGGAAAGGCTTCTCGGCTATCCTGCTGTGTCAGGGACATAGAGCCTTGGCTAGCTAATAAAATTGCCTCTTGCTTTTACATCGGACTTGGTCAATGGGTAATTTATAGGGGGGGACCCCGCAATTTACGCACAACACTACAGAATTACAGGATTTTACAGAACTTGTAAATTTCCAAGCTCCTGGAAGTTAAGTTTACAAATTCCCAAGACCTGAGCCACCATAAAGAGGACCCTGCAGGTTTATCCTTGTGGTCTCCTTGAGAAGACCTGTTCTCCTTGATCTCACCCTTCTCAGGTATCCTCTTTCTTACCCACTTTCTCTGACAGCTGGAAAACAAAACAACAAAACTTCTGTACACATCAGCAACAGCTGAATAAATGCAGGAGGAGAGTACTTGGACCTATAAAACCATCAAACCCTACATATGAGGGAGAGCCAGCCAGAAGGTACTGGGAACACAAGTAAAGTACATAACCACAACCAGAAGGTGTCTCACTTGACAGGTCAGCCCTGCATTCCAGGAGGTCATGACAGGGAAATGACAGTTTCAGGATGTTGCCCTTAATATTCAGCTATATTGTGATTGGGTGGGCACCTCTTTCCTGTGGCAATAAAATATTAGGTGAATAAACATCACTTCTAAGAGTGAAGTGAATATTGTTGATTTAAAACTTATATAACAAAATATGTAAATTGTAAGGCATTGTGTAACAGAGTTAATGGTACAAACCCTTATGTACCCATGACCCACCGTAAGAACTTAATTTTTGAATGTCCTATACTGGGCTCACTGTGCTCCTCTTTCCCACTTTGACCACACACATACAAGTAACTTGGCTGATATTTCAAAAGCTTTTCATTTCCCTTGAACATCATGACTTTTGATAGTGCATCAGGGTAGTAATACAGCCTAAGAAGCATTCAATTATAGTCATTTTCCAGATATTTTATTTCACAGTGTATCAAGAATTCTGTTATTAATTGATCATTTTTGTGGAGAGTGGGCTGTGAGACAGCCAGACCCTTACAGGCTTGGGGAACATTCAGGGAATGAGCCCCCAACTGCTCCTCTTCTGCTCCTAAAATAGCCACATTTCTTTCTTCATGCTTCCTCTGCCAGAAGTCATGTTGTTCTTCCTTTGTCTTGTTAACTATGCGAAGACCCCATAATCTTTCCCTTCTCTCCTCTTGTCATATGCTAACAAAGTTAAGTAGTAACCACTAAGTCACATAGTTCTTCCTTTGTTTTGTTAACTATGCTGGACTCCTCTTGATTTTTCCTTTTTTCCTTCTTATCATATGTTAACGAAGTTGAGTAGAAACCATTAACAAGATGATTTGTCTTTGTTAAAGCCATTTACATTTTTGTTAAATGTTAAAGTCATTTACATTTTCGTTAATTCTTATCATATGTTAACGAAGTTGAGTAGAAACCATTAACAAGATGATTTGTCTTTATTAAAGTCATTTACATTTTCCTGTTATTCTGTAAGACCAAACCTATGTCTTTTTTTTATGCTATTTCCCCATTTTGTCTATGCTTCTTCCCCCTGGATAACCCTGTACAGATACTATAGAATAAAGCTGATTTTGTGCTTTGGTACTGGCTGTAGCCATCAGCTCAGTCTTCCCAATCTCAACCTTTGTTTTTGTCTCTTCTCTTATGCTATATTTTTCTCAGTCCCCACTAATACCACTCTGGTTCATTCCTATTCCTCATGCTGGCTTATGACATATTTTGAATGTTATAAACTTATTTTTGACTATAGTTTTATTTCAAAGTATCACAGGTGTACAAATGTTTTTGGTTACATGGATCACTTTTGTAAAGCTTGAGTCAGGGTTATAAGTGTTCACAGTAGCTGTTAGGTAGGTTTTTCATTCATCCCCTCTATGGGAAAGGAATCCTTATGACCCTGGTAAGAGTATAGTCACCTGGTGAGAACAGTTAGTGAGACAAAGCAAGTCAGAAACAAAATAGTAGATTCTGGGAAGATGGCTGACTGGTAGCAACCCTCGACAGAGGCTGATGAGCAAAGGATGAAAAACTGGATGGAATCAGACTCTATGAAACCAAAGGTGGGGAGCTGAGCCAAGAAAGAAGTTTGGCAAGCTGTAACTCCAAGAAAGAGCATTCAAGAAAATAAATTACAGGTACAAAGTCTATTGACTAGAGGATGGGAGAACCTTCTCTGAAGCAGGCGGCCTGCCACAGGCTATCTGCGAATGACCAGGGAACAAAATATAAAAGTAAAATTCATTTTACCTTGCTGGAGAGAGCCACTAAATTCCAGGTCTCTTTCTCCACAGAGGTCCCAGTTATGAACCTAGACACCACCCCACCAGGCTTAAAATTGAACAGCTATTTCCCCCCACAAGTCCAAACTCCCAGTCCACCCTTTCCCCCTGCATAGCAGTCTGAGGTTCTGCCCCCCACAGAGCACAGAATGTTTGGTCTTGTCCTGAGAAATCTGGGCATACTGTGGACTGTTGCGTGACTGGAGACGCGAGGGGCTATAGCTTTACCTCAGGTGTAGATCCGCACTGCAATGTTAAGAAGGGCACAAGAAGCAGGCTACAAGCTCTGTTGTGGCATGTAGCAAATTAACTTTATTTCTGACTACCTTACATACTTTTGTAGTCATGTGCACACTTAAATCTGTGATTTACAATATTCATTAAGTGGTAGATATCCCGTCCCAGAAAACAGCACAATACTTTTGTACTTTTAGGTCTTAAAAAATCTGCATAAAAATAAGAGAGACAGATCTATAGGAGAACTATTTCCTCATGTACTTAACAAGTTAACCTTAAATGGGTCTTTGACTTTGTTTCTCTACAGTGCTAAGATCTTTAGGCATTTGCCAAAATGTAAAGACATTTTGTCAACCTCTGGACCATTCCTCCAGGCAAGAGCCTAGGAGACAATGGCTGCAAAAGCTTCAAAGTATCTGTTCCTGGAAGACCAGAAAACAGTCTTTGTGTTTGCCTCAGGGTTGCCCAAATCTATTGCTTTTTCTGTGAAGGCAAGAGCCAGTTTAACCCATTAGTGGCTTA
>CAUYON010133871.1:0-18724 GCA_963573935.1 Arctocebus calabarensis
CTAACAAATGCAATCAGTGTAACCTAATTCTTTGTACCCTCAATGAATCTCAAACAATACAAAATTTTAAAAAAATAAAATGACACACCTCTTGGGTGAAGCACTCAAATACCACTGGAACTTTTCCTAACAAATGCAAATGATCGAACCTAATCATATGTATCCTTATACACATTTGAAATTTAAAAAAAATAATGGAAAACTGCCTCTCTAGCACAGGAGACCACAGTTCTGGTATGATTTAAATTATAGCAAACGGTCAGGATTCAGTTAAATTCCTGAACCTGAATTTTAATGCTACTCACCATCAGTACTCTTCATACAAGATAGCAATGAGAGTAAGTAGAAAGAAATACACTTCAGATAAATATGTCAATTAGATGCTACTGTTTTTGCTTTGGGTCATTAGGCCAAGTTTGATTATTGTGATTTCTTTTTTCTATCATCCATTGCATGTTCAAACTACACTTTCCTACACTGCAGGGCAGGAACTTTTGTCCCATGAGATGACCCAAATCTTCTTTTCACAGGATCAAAGTTCCTGCTGATCCTGTCTTTACTATGCATTTGCCGGCCACATTTCTTTATTGGCTGTATTTATGGGGCATGTGAATGCTCCATGGCAAATCTCCTGGGTCCCAGCTAGTCCTACTTGCCCAATTCTCTGCTGTTAATCAGTGTTAATAACCTCAGCCAATACAGTAAATTTCTCTGTTACCAGTTAGGTCAATGACATTAGGAGTTACAAATAGCAAAGGGGTAGTCTCAGAGCCCAATTTAATGGAAACACAGCTATATTTCTTGGCAGAAGTGTCCCTTTCTTGGAAAGCAGAATCTCCAATGCCACCAAGTACAAAGTTTTGGGTAAGGGCAACAAAATTCCGTGAGTATGAGATTAGGTAAAATGATCCATTTCTTGGACCTGTGTATGCTGGCATTTGGAAATATGGGACTATGTATTGGCTGATGGTTTAATTTACTAGGCGCAGCACCACAATTTCAAACAATGCTATGTCCCAGCTGACACTGAAACTGAGCCTTTAGGAGGGCAGTCTGTCACTTTATCAGGCCAGCTGCTCATGGGTAATGGGACATGTGGGGAAATATGAATTTCATAGATTTGAATCTACTGTGACAATTTTTTTTTGCTGTAAAATTAATTTCTTGGTCAGAGGCAACTGTAGTTAGGGATATTACAGTGATGAATAAGGCATTCCTATGAGGTGACATATGATGGCGCTGATAAAAGCATTGAGGGCAGGGGGAAAAGCCCATCTCTAGAGCATATCCATCTGATTCTATGTAGACAAATGATGGTTTACTCCATAATGTAAAGGTCTAATGTAATCAGCCCACCACCAGGTGGCTGACTGGTGTCCCTGTGGAATGAGGGCATATGTAAAGCCTCCCCAGTGCCCTTTAGTTTTGGCAGGTCACTCTGTGGAGTAGCCAGAGCAAATTTGATAAAGGATAGTGCATTTTTGATGAGCACATGCATATTTACCATTTGTGCAACTGGGATTATGTTCTCTGTGGCCCTGCTAAGTAAGCACGAGGGTCAAAAAACCTTAACAGATATCCAGGTGAAAGTTCATACACTTAATCTACCTGATTATTGAGCACTTTCTCTTTAGGGGATTCCTCTGGGAATATGTCTGATGTGGAGGGAGACTATGTGACTAGGCAGTGTGAGATCATAGGAGTCAGAGTCACCTGCTCATTCAATAGCCCACGACTGCTATTCCTGTTCATCCTCAGTTTCATCTATATTCTTTCTATTTTATAATGATCTGCTTCTTTTTATGCACAATTTTAAGATTCGATAACTCAGCAATGAACCTTTCAAATCGCATGTTACATAGTATTAATGGTTGGGTATTTATGTATTCCTGGGTTCTGTAAGAAGCCAAACTTTTGGCAAAAGGGGACATGGCTTTTTTCACCATTAAGTAGGTGAACCGTGACTGTCTTCTAAGGATTAGTCAGAAGCTTTGAACAGCATCCGTCGCAGCCACAGATCTCCTGAGTCGTAGCCCCCACATATCAAGGAGCCGACAGCACGCTCTGAACATGCTGCAGCAGCTCTTGTGTTCTGTTCCCCTCCTAATAACATATGTTTTTTTAGTTAGCCCACAAGTGGATTAGAATACACTCAGACTTGGTAATGCTGCTTCCAAAATCCAAAGAGGCCTCCCAAGCACTGTGCCCTTTCCGCATAGTGGACAGTGCAAGGCAGTTACCTGTCCTCTGTAGAGGAGATATCCGTATATACCACACTTTGTAATAGCTACTATAACAGCTGGCATCCTTGGAAGAGACTGAAGAGAGTCCAGCTGAGACTCTGGTGAAGGGCCCATTGACCTCGGTGAGAGGAGGAGTTAGAAACCTGACAAAGGATGCTGTAATCCCCAGAGACAAAAAATGAGGAGGATGGGCAGTGCCTGTGGCTCAGTGGGTAGGGCACTGACCTCATATACCAAGAATGGGGGGTTCGATCCTGGCCCCCACCAAACTGCAACAAAAAATAGCCGGGCATTGTGGCAGGCATCAGTAGTCCCAGCTACTGGAGAGGCTGAGTCAAGAGAATCTCTTGAGCCCAGGAGTTGGAGGTTGCTGTGAGCCGTGCCACCACAGCACTCTAGGATGTGACCTACTAAGTGATAAAGGTAGGGTGATAAAGTAAGACTTTGTCTCTAAAAAAAAAAGTGGTATTGATTTGCATTCTCTGATGATTAAAGATGATGAGCATGTTTTCATGTGCATAATGTAAGAGTACATGTCGGGTCTATTAGTATAGAGTATAAATGTCTTAACACAATAACTAAACAAGATGAGGCATATGTTAACCAGTGTGATGTAAGCATTCCTAATTCTATATTAAATCAGCACACTGTACCCCATAAATGCATTAATGTATACATGATCTATGTGTTTATGATTTAATTTAAAAAAAAAAAAAAAAAAAGCATTTCCCAGGAAACGGGGAGAAGCTGTTAGCCTCCTAGACCTGCAAGGACAAGGCTTACATTGCTGTAGTGCAGCCCAGGAAGAGCTAATGCTGTGGAGAAGAGTCATCTGGTGGAAACTGTGCTCATGCAGAATCAGAAAGGAAATAGCAAAGAAATGCCAGACTTCGTCTTGCCCTCTGACCTCCTCCTGCCAGAAGTCATTTCATTAACCCTTTTAACTTGCAGCCAGCAGAGGGAGGAACCTGAATGAAAGAGCCTTAGTAGGTCACATCCTGGAGTAAGGCCCAAGCAGAGAAGGCTGGAGAAGGGATGAGAGTGAAGCTGACAAAATAACCAACACATTATTTTTTTCTAATATGAGTTTTTTTCTACGGTTATTACTTCATTCAAATATAATAATAGTGAAGATTTGCCATCTTGTGTAATGATTTTACTTTGTTTTCTTGTATTTTACATTATCCTGTAACATATTCCTGTCTGTATGTTTGTGTTCGCATCCATCAGACTTTGTATGTATGTGTATGTGTATCTGGTAGGAAGGTACGTAGTAGGAAAAATTAAACATGACTTTTAAATTTGCAGATATGTGTATATAGTAGAAGGGTACCAAATACTCAGCCCAAACACTGAAAGGTTGAATATCAATCAACACCGCTAGTAACCTGAAGCTAAATATTACTATCATAGCATAAATTTGAAGTTTTATAAAAGTCTAATTTTAATTCAATTTTGTTACAGAAATTCAAGGATTCCAAGACTTTGAGCTTATTGTGACAGTTCAGAGGCAGCAATGTCTTTGCATGGTCAGCTGCACCATTGCTCCTATGGTCACCATAGTGCAGGCAGGTGCTAATTGGGCTGACTTTCCATTATCATACTTAGGATAGAGCGCCTGACAAATTATTATACTTCCTCCTTCTATAATACAGGGTGTCCCAAAAGTCACCATACATGGGAAAAATGGAAAGTGGAAAATAATTATACTTCCTCCTTCCCCAAACTCACCATACATGGGGAAAATGGAAAATGGTGGTTAAATGTACCTTTTTTTACAAAATATTCTGTACATTTTGGCCACCTCTTTCTATAAACACATGAAGCCCTCTCTTCCATGCATGGTGAATACATTCCAAGGTATCTGTAGTTATGGTTTTTTTCCTATGTTTTATGGCTTTGGGGACACCCTGTATAAAGAATGGGGTAAGTATTTAAAGATTCTGGATCGCAAAGATGTTGATGGTGATGATGATGCAGCTTCACTAAAGCAATTCCAGCAACCACAGCTTTGCACAAAGCTGAATATTTTCAGAAGGAGGGTTAGAATGCATGCCCTGACTTATATGTTTTTATTTCTCCATTTTTCTGCGCTTGTTGCTCCCCAATAATTTTAGGTGTCTCTAAGTCTTGGCTTTTAAATATGGCAATGGAAGAATGAAATTAGCTTTCAAGATAAAACAATTGCCTCTGAATTTTCAGCTGTAGCTAACCTTTTCAGGATGCATGCTAATTTCAGCAATTTCCCCAGCTTAAGATGATGGGGAGATATTCAGCTGTCCTATAAAAAAATACGTGCATTCTAAAGGCATATTGTATTAGTGGTTTCCTCAGAAAATTCTGCAAACAAAATTATTTCTCAATAAGAAATCACTGACTCTTAATAAGTCCTCCAATACAAACTGTGCTATTAAGTTTTGTTCATTCGAGCAGACACTTTAACACATAAGTATTGCTAATGCATCTTGTATAGGTTCATAACAGAGCAGCTCCAAAATTTTATACACACAGTCTTTATCTAAAGATTTTAAGATCTGGGCTAATCAACCCTTGAAAGTAAATAGTCAGTTATTATAATAAATCTGAAGGCTCTTTGGATAACTGATCCCTTTCAAGTTCAGGGATTCCAGAAATGGGGATGGAGTAGGTTTATCTAATTTGATCTCCACATATGAGGTGAAAACTGAAGATTAGTGGGTATGTGGGCCAATACGGAGGGTAAAACGGAATATTGCTGCATTTTCAACATGTGTATGTGTGCACGTGCATTCCTTCATGTGAGTGCATATGTGTGCTGGCATCAGGTATGTATTTTCCAGCTCCCTGAGAAGGTAGTAGCAGAGATAGACTGTTTGAGGACACATGGATATGGACCCTACTTTCATACATTTGTTAGGAGTATGGACTGATTCTTCGTTTCAGAGAATGATTATGGAATTCTAACAAACAACAAAGAATGTGGCAAAGAGTTATAGAAAGTTCATTTTCTTTCATAGCCTAAGTAAATTATCAAGATAATGGCATATGAATGATCTGACAGCGATGCTGACTTCCTCTACAGAGCTAGGAAAGGTATCTGCTCCTTTATGTGTGAATTTGAGTCTTTGTTCTAAATTGAGAATTGACATATTTCTGGGACTTAAGAGACAACCACAGCCAACCAGAATCTAACATTTTATTCCATTTAAGATTTTTCTTCATTCACCTAATAAAAATGTGTATCCTATAAAATATCTATTCTTAATCTCTTTTAGTCCATATTTTTTTCCATTATGTCCAACTCCCACCCGTCAGCTGTTGATCTACAGTGAAAGCTATTTTTAAGATTGTATAATTAATTATTCAAAATATGCATTTTCTAACTCCACAGAGTCATAAAATCTATATTAACCCCTGAATTTCTTTGCTTATCCAATCTGACCCAGTGGTCAGGGAAAAATGGGACACTAGTTACCTGTCATCCCTTCACTGTCTCTTTTACTTCCTTTTATTCACTAGTCACAGAAGAATAAGAGAGCAAAAGAATTAAAGGAATAAGCCAGGTAATTAAAATTTTTTATAAATATTTTTACATTTATAATATTTTGTATAATTTATTTTATAAATTTTATAAAATAGGAGCCACCTGTTCAAAAATAATTTGGATATCCTACAGGAAGACTCTGACCCTGGGTTTTCATCTGTAAATAATAATTAGTCTAACTCTTCAAGTTATCAGAGGAAAATTTTTCTTGATCTTATTATGTTGTTTATCTTAGAAAGGTAAAGTAAGAAGAGCTTTGTAACAACACCTAAGATAAGGACCTCACAGATGGTGTGATCATATGGAATAGTGTGATTTATAGTTTTAGATTCCTTAAAAAAACTAGGCCACAACTAAAGAATATTTGATGTAAAAGCAGAAACCAGAAAAGAAGAGCAAATAAAGCAACTAAAGATGCTTATCTGGAAAGAAGATTTCAGGGTGACTTTGGAGCTGTTTTCAAGTGTTTGAAGCCTTGCCAGTGAATGACCAAGGAGACAAATTTAAAAGGCATTTTAGATATAAGTTTTAGGATGGCTTATTAGAACTACTATAAGGAATGAATGATACATATTGGGTATAGATTGATTTAAGGGGTTGGGGATGCAAACAGAAGGGTCATAACATTAACAGTCTTGTTAAGAATACTGCAGAGCAAATCTGGACATTAAACGTGGTGTTGGACTAATTAAGTTCTACTGGCCTTTCAATTGGGTTGAAATTGTGTGAATTTGCATGCATTCTATAAAATCATATAACATTATACTGATATTTAAAGATTATGGTTTTGTTTTTTCCTATTCTTTGGGTTAATAAGAGTGAAGAAAAAGCATGGTATATATTGTGTGGTGTAGATGACAGTATTTGTAGTTGGAAACTTGGGAGTTGAATTTGTTAGTATCACTGACTCTAGTACATTAGGATAAACAATTAACTTACCTGAGTCTCAGTTCATTTATTAAGAATCATCATAATTGTACTGTATACCTCACAAGGCTGTTATATTGGTCAAATTAGGTGGCACATATTCACAACAACAACCCCTTAGAAAAGACCTAATATGTGCAAAACAATGTTATAAGCTGAGACTCAAAGATGAGAAAGCAGAAGCTATAGTCTAAAATGTTGCTAGGTTTTCATAACACATGTAGAGACAGCTATAATTCAGCATGGCAAATGAATGGCATAATGGAGGTAAATTAAAAAGTGGATTATGTACAAATAAAGTTGGGAAAGTCAGATTCATTTAGTAGATGCATTAGAAAAAAGGTGCAGAGAAGATGGGTCATAAATCTTACAAGACAAACAGAATTTAGGCAGGATATAAAACATACAGGAAATAGCATGAGTAAGTAGATAGATATGAATAAAAATCTACCCTGAGCCCTCTTTCTGCAAAGAAATAAAATGTAAACCCCACCTGCTGAACAATAAATAGTAAAAGCTGACTTGATTGTACACTGAAAAACATCATATAAGGTACATGGAAGTTAGCAGGTACATAGTACATACTTCTTTAAAAAAACAGATTCTTTGACTTTTTGTTCTAATCATAACAAAATAATGGCCTTCAGACTTCTTCTCTTGCAATAAACATTTGTAACACTAGACAGGATATATGACATAAAAGATTCAGAGCCCTGAACAATCAACAGCATTGAGTTGTGATCTTTGAATTGAGCTTCCACATTTAAAGCTGGCCTCTTACATAGGGCTTCTTCCAAAACTGCAGCAAAGTAAAGAGGAACCCAAATAGCAACAATTTTACTGAAGAGAGAAACAGATTGTAGGATGAAGCTGAGGTGGCTGAAATTTATAAGAAAGACCCCAGAGAGGAAAAGGTTGCACTAGAAAAGAGATCCAAAAACCTACAAAGAGATCTTCTTGAATTTTTAGATTAAATACTAACTATGCATATACAGAGTAATATTTCACAAGGCCAACCTCAAAAGTTCCTGAAGGACAATGAACTAAATAGACAACATACCAGTTGAGCAGCACAGAGAGAAAAGCCAAAGTTAAGACATTCACTGAACATCGCTGGGCATTTAAGTGAGAACCTAGAGAAGTAATGCTTTAAAAGTAGGGCTAATCTGTCCTATCAAAAAAAAATACTCTAAAATCAATCTAAAAAGTTTAACACCAAGCACCAACAGAAGTAAGCTGATGTTCCAGTAAACTAGTTGCCCTCTCAGAACAAAAGTCAACACAATACCAGAAAAAGATGGTGATCTAGAATCTAAATAATATAACATAGAAGATGTTAATAATAAAATAAAAGCAATTATTAAACATGCAAGAAAAAACAAGAAATTGTAATAAAATCAGGAGAAAAAAGCAGAAATAGGAACATACTTATAATCAGGACATTGTTTACAGCAGAAAATCAGAGAATGGGTACTAATATATGTTTAAGAATTTAAAGGAAAAAGATGGACAAGAGCAAAGAATATCAGCAGAGAAATAAAATTGAAAATTCTTATATGTAGCCAGGAAGAAAGGCACATAATATAAAAAGGGATGATACTAGAGAATACTGACTTCTCATCAGAATGAAAGTAAGCCAGATGACAATTGAAAAAAATATATTTAAACTACTATAAAGAAATAATAAGTAATCACAGAATTATATAGTCAGTGAAAATAACCTTCAAAAATAAAGGCTAAATGAACACTTTTGGATTAAAATAATAGATAAAGGAATTTGTTACTCATGGAATAGTACAACAATAAATGCTATAGCAATGTCTTAAGGTATCAAGCTCAGATATGCCAAAGACATAAAGAGTGAGCACTAAGGGAGATTGACAGCCTTAAGCAACTATGACAAAAGCAAAAACAATAAAATCTCAACAGGAAAATCTAAAGTTGCATTATCTTTATTAGTTAGCTTTAGATTAATGTCTTGATTTAGTAATTGTCATAAGCGTATCTGATGATCTCTGACAGGAACTTAAGATATCTAGTAAAAGTGTTTCTTTGTTTTGTTGTTGTTGTTGTTGTTCCAAAATCTGAAGTCTTTCTTCCTTTTATTGAAACATGAGCTGCCATGGCTACCAAGAGAAAGGGCTTTTGGAGCCATGAGACTTCTCGAATTTATTTTGTTTTCCATTTTTTACTTCTATGCCTTTGAGTTGTTATTATACAAAAGACCTTGAAAATGCCAAAGGTAGGGCAGAGGAGAAGAAAAAAGCAAAAATCAAGTATGGATTTCTTATGATAAATTGCTTGTATTAGTTTGAAACCAGGTAGGTACAGGGATACCTTTTTCCAAACTATTGTATTTAATCTAAAAGATCTTAGAAAAGTAGTCTATTAATTTCAAACACTAACCTCTGTAACTATTATAAAATGCAGATTATTTCAGTATCTTGTATAGTAATATCAGGTTTGTAAATTGGATAATCTATCATTTTATGAGAATGGTAGTGGTCCCTTGAATTAAAGTAGTCACATTTTTAATGTTTTCCATCCTTCTGAATACCTCTGACTGTATATGTGCATGTATTCACCAAAATCAAAGCAAGCCTCAGTAGGTATTTATGCTTTGGGGCAGGTAATCTAAAATTTGGTGACCCAAAAATCAACATGACTGCTTAAATAAATAAATTGTACATTTTCCAAACAGTCTTGATGATTATGAAATATCATCAAGATTGGCAGTAATGATGATAACAGATTATTTTTAATAACCCAAAACTGAAAAACTCAAAGGCCCAAAAAGTGGAGAATGAATTATTGAAAAACAAAAAGCCGTGATGCAAAGAATTAAAATCTGCCCTTAAATATTACAGCAATAATAAGCATTCCACATTGTATATAATATCATCACATTGTACCCCATATGTGATGATGATACAGATATGATTTTAATTAAACATTAAAATTTAATAAAATTTAAAAATTTTAAAAATGTTAAAAATAATATTTAATCAAAAATTAATTTTAAAAAGATAAAAAACAAAAGACATAGCAAATTTAGTTATTGATAGCCAAAGTTCAAATTTGTTATGACCTAAAAAATTGTGAAATGTAGTTTATCCTTTTTAAAAAAGTAATGACCAAGTGACAAATGCAATGAAATGAAGTAATATCCAGAATACATGAGCAAGAAAGTCAGACACAAGAAGTCTGTATTATATCATCACATTCATATAAAATTTCAAAATGGACAAACCAATCTATAGTGATGGAAAGGAAAATAATGGCGGAAGGGTGATGAGAACTGTATGGAACATGGCCTGGGAGTTTTCTGGAGTGAGGAGAATGTTCTACTTGATTGAGATGTGGGTTGCATAAGTGTCACAGAGCAATGCCTTAAGATTTGTGCATTTCACTTAATCTAAAGTATACCACAATTAAAAGGAAGGAAATAAACTTGGGAAAGTAAAATCTGCACATGAGTCTAAAAGACTAATGATTTCTGATATTCCTCTAACTCTGTTAGCATGATTTTCACTTTGGATCACCTGGGTTTTCCAATTTTACTTCAGCCCACCAAATGAATATTTAACAAAATGCAAGGGCTATATATTTCAGAAAAGTAAGATAAGTAATGGCCAAAAAGTAGGCAATAAAAAAGTTATTACCAGATTTAGCACAATAGCTGCACAAAGATATTCACATCCTAATTCCTGGAATCTGTGACTATGGCAAAAGGGACTTTGTAGTTAAAATTGAGATTATGAAGCTTAAGCTAGGAAGATATTCTTAAAAGAGTGAGCCCAATCAACCCATACGAACCCTTATAAGCAGAGAACTTTCTCCAGGTGGAGAGAGACTTCACAAAGGGGGAAATTGGAAAGATTCCAGGTGAAAAAGATGGGAGGTACCATTGATAGTTTGAGAGGCTCCCAGCAAAGCACCCTATGTGCTAACACCAGTTCCTACCAGCTGATACCAGCAAAGAAACAACAACCTGCGTAAGATACTAGACATCGTTAGGTATTGCTGCCAACAACCAAATTCTTCCAGAAACCTCAGTCAACTTGGAAACACTCTTCCCCAGAGCCTCCCAGTAAGAGCCCTGTCGACCAACACCTTGATTTGGACCTTGTGAGACCTAGAACAGAGGAACCAGCTAAGCCCACTTCTGACCTACAAAACCATGAGGTAACAGTTCATGTTGCTGAAGTTGTGAAATTCATTGTAATTTGTTATGGTGGCAATAGAAATCTAGCACATATTTTAGAATTAGACTGGGACTTAGAGGGATTTTGAGTTCTAAGGAGTTTGAAAAACATACCTCGTGGTCTTGAGAAAATGGGAGGGAGAAAGAAATTGGCACCAGCATTTATGTTTAGTTGTATCAAGCTCTGTTACATCACTCCTGCTAAACCATCCCTCTCCTTTTTATTATCCTAGAGCTTTTCATTGCTTACATTAAAATCCTATACGTATAAACTTTGTTTTTAATAACCTTGCATATATGGGCATACTTTAAATGTTCACTTCATTTATATTAGGGACATTTTTTCACAAAAATTAAAATTCTCCTTTTTATTCCTTTAATAATACAGAGAAAGATGATGCAAAATATAAACCAAACCCAAATCTTCTGATATTATGGCCTACAGGCCTGTTTGTCAACCTTATCTATTTTATAAAGTGGCATCAGTGACCACTGGCCTTAGATTCCTTCCCTCTTTCCCCACATACACTCTCCCTACCCCTTCCTGAAAATCATTACTTCTAGTTAAAGTAGATTTTCCCCATTTTTCATTCTTGTCACCACTTTCAGGAAAGGTCTTAAGAACCATTGGTGCTTTCTTTCATCAAAAACAACTCCCCAAATACAATGTATTTTCTTGCTATGAAGGATATTTTTTCATGCTGAAGAGGACCAAAAGATTAGAAACCAAACCACACACGGTCTTGCTCACCATAGTCACCAAAGGGGTAATTTAGACCATTACTCATACAAATGTTGCATTAGAGTTTTTTAATCTACCTTGATCTCAAAAATTCTCAATTGACGAGAAAATGTCTACCTCATTGAAAAAGGAACTGTTCTCTGAGTTATTGTTCAAGAGATACTAAGTCAAATAAGAATCTTTAAAAGTTTTTAAAAGCAAACCTTTATTTTCTTGATAACACAGCAAATGATGACTTATTCACATTAAATTCCGTGATTACCACAAGCCCAAAAGAGAAAATCTGGCTATTTTTCATTGAAAGCAAAAAAAAAAAAAGGATAACAATTGTAATAGGACACCTGAATTTAGTGGCTTTAATTAAGTGAGTTTGTTCAAAACTGATATAATATAAACAGATTCCATAGCAAAGATCTATTGTATATTCAGTACCACTTTGCCTGTCCACATAAGAATATTTATAGTATAATGAAAATGAGTCTGATACAATATAGAGAAAACTATAAAATCCCTAATAATTTATTTTTTAATTTAAAGACATAAGTTTAAAAATAAACTTTATGTATTACAAAGGAAAATAAAGTTTTCTTTCTTTTCCTGAACTAAATAGAAATGTTGCAATTTTAGAAGCAGCAGCAATGCGAATTTCTGAAATTTTATACATTATCATAGCAACTTAAGTGAATATTGTGGTTGAGATCAGTAACCAGAAGACTTCTAATAATCTTATTGATTAATTCTTTTATTATAAATAACCAATGAATATTTGAAGTGTTAAGCTCATTTTAAGTATTTTAAATATTTTAAGGTCAACGCAGTGGCTCATGCCCATAATCCTAACATTCTGGGAGGCTGAGGCAGGTGGATTGCTTAGATCAGGAGTTTGAGACCAGCCTGAACAAGAGCAAGAGCCCATCTCTACTAATAATAGAAAAACCGAGGCAAAAAGATCTCTTGAGCCTAAGAGTTTGAGGTTGCTGTGAGATGTGATGATGCCATAGTACTCTACCCAACTCTGTCTCAAAAATAAATAAATAAATATTTTAAACATTTTAAATTAAACCAACATAATGATTGATTTACCATTAAAGTTTATGTAACACATTTAGTGATTATAGCAATAAAAGACATGCATAGGAGCATTTCAAAAAAATTTTTTTTTCAGCTCTTATTATGTACTATATAGTGAATTAGCTCTTTATCATCAAGTTGCGGAACAGGAAGCAGAAAAATAGAAAAGAGACAGGAAATTGAGTAAGTTCATGCTGTGGACTAGGAATGGGATGGACTTCCTGTTTATCCTATTTATTTATGAAAGAATCTTATGGATTCAAAATTATCCCTGTTCTATAGATAAGAAGATTGAAACTCAAACAAGTCACTCATCCAATGTTGCATAAATGAAATTTCAATTCTTAATTTGTCCAACTAAATCATGCCCTTTAAATGGTTCTCTGGAAGGGGAATAAAGTGGAAAGGAGAAAGAATAAATGAAGAATTAAAAAAAGCTTCTGGTGAAACCAGGAAACCCTAAACTCCGTAATGCACTCAGGGGCACACAGTCATCTTCCTGGCGCTAGTACCATGAGCTTACAGCCCTCTCTCAAACTCACCTACTATAAAGTGAGCTGTAGAGACATATAGAAGGCCAAGGCTCCAACTGCCTATTAAATGCTCCTAAGTGGATATAAATTTAAAATCTCTGAATCTTGTATTGGTCCTGCACCAGGGTGAAGAAAGTGAAGCCATTGCTACAGGTGAAAAATTTAATAGAGTACCAAATAAACTCAGTAATCAAGGTAAAAGACAAGGCAATATTTCATTGAATAAAAATTAAAGTAAAAATCTATGATGAACAACATATCATTGCCTTAAATAAAGACAAACCAATATTGCTTATTTTTCCTTTTCTTTCAGACTTGCATATAGCTG
This sequence comes from Arctocebus calabarensis, assembly GCA_963573935.1. NCBI lineage: Eukaryota > Metazoa > Chordata > Mammalia > Primates > Lorisidae > Arctocebus > Arctocebus calabarensis. Next base: position 13,572 of record CAUYON010133871.1, read on the forward strand.
GGCAAGACACTGTTACAAATCATGTTAAACTACTGAATATCTGCTAAAGATGATAAGTAAACTTGGTGAGTCAAGTGATATGTGCATGTAAAATTTATACAATGAACATATTTAATGATGGTAGCTTGAAGTTTTAAAATTTCTTCAGTGTCTGGAGGTATATTACCTTTCTCTCTTTTAAAAATTGTCTTCCTTCTCTCTACTTTTTACTTGGACAAACTGAAAATTTATTTTATCAGCCTTTTCGAATATTACATTTTGGATATATGTATTATGCATTCCTATTCTTCTGTTTTCAGTTTAGTAATGTTAGACTCATTGGTTCTACCTGTGTTCTTTCTACTGTTTAACCATTAGTTTTGAATTAGAAGTCTTATTTTGAAAAATGTCCAATATAGCTCACATTGTTTTCATGCACATGATAGTTTCTCATATTCTGTTAGTGTCAAAAACTCTAACTCCAAAGAGTCTTGACTCAGTTATTATAGATGATGGGTAAACTCTGTTGTGTATTTTCAAATAGATTTTCCTTTGAGTAAGTAAGTTTCCTTTTCCTCCAATGGAAGTGTAGCTATGTATGTTAATAAACAAAAACATTCAAGCTGTTATAAACAAGATAATTTCAAAGGACAGCAGGCAATAAAACCCTAAATAAAAGTATTTAGCACTGAAATTAATAACTCACATTGAAACAAAAGAGAATAAATAGTTCAGAAATATAGAGATAGTCCCCAAAATGAGGAAGGATTTTGGTTCATAGATTTGTAGGGCAAGCATATTACCAGAAAATTCTTAGAAAAATAAAAGAATGATTGAATAAAGTAATTTAGAAGTAAGAGAGATTTCCTAAAATAAGGAAGGGTTGGATATAGATTTGAAGGACAAACATGTTACCATAAAATGTCTTAGGAAAATAAAAGAATGATTTAAGAAACATGAAATCCAAAATGATCATTCAAGAAACAAACCTGCATAAAAGATCCTGGAAACCATAACCCAAAAATCTAAGCGAGTCAAAGAATGAGTCAAAATAAGGGGCTGGGAACTAAAGATAATTTATAAAATGATGAAAGATAAACAGTAAATTCTATAAATACAGAATACAGATTAAGAAAAGAAACAAATTGTTATAGAGTTTGCATCGTCATGAAAGTTTTAAGATACATAAAAATCAAGACACTTAAAATTTGTGCAGATGAACTAATGAAGCCCTCCCTGCAATACCAATAAGCCACGCAAGTTAAAACTTGCATGAGTGAATCAGAAAGCTTAATGTTGACTGTGTTTCTTTGAAGTCATATAATGAACCAGAACACAATCTGTCTCAAAACTTTCATAGTGGCCCTGAATAAAGTAATAACTATACATTTTGACAACATAAAAATAACACAAGTCACAAAACTTCATAGGTTACAGAAAGCAGGTTAGGAGAATTGGAAGAAGGCTAATTACATAATCCCTTTTTGAAAGTCATAGATTGATTCAACTGAAAAGTAAAATTTAGGCTAGCACCCATAGCACAGCAGTTACAGCACCCATCACATACACCAAGGCTGGTGGGTTCCAGCCCAGCCCAAGCCTGCTAAACAATAATGACAACTGCAACTAAAGATGGCTGGGTGTTGTGGCCAGTGCCTGTAGTCCCAGCTACTCTGGAGACTGAGGCAAGAGAATCGCTTAAGCCTAAGAGTTTGAGGTTGCTTTGAGCTGTGACGGCACAGCACTCTACCGTGGGCAACATGGTGAGACTCTGTCTCAAAAAAAGAAAATGAAAAAGAAATGAAGAGCAAAATTTAAATCTCAAAGAGAAACCATGGAGACCTCTATAACCAATAAAAGCAGACTTGAAACTGATGTCAGAGCTTGGCGCCCATAGCACAGTGGTTACGGCACCAGCCACATACACGGAGGGTAGTGGATTCAAACCCGGCCCAGGCCAGCTAGACAACAATGACCACTGCCACAAAAAAAGCCGGGCATTGTGGCGAGCATCTGTCATCCCAGCTACTTGGGAGGCTGAGGCAAGAGAATCACTTAAGCCCAAGAGTTTGAGGTTGCTATGAGCTATGACACCATGGCACTCTACCGAGGGTGACATAGTGAGATTCTGTCTAAAAAAAAAAAAAAAAAGAAAAGAAAAGAAACTGATGTCAATTCTCCCACTGAAGACAATAACAAAATAGTTTCCAACATATTAAATATTAACAAAGGAACAGGGAATTATATAGCCAAGATTCAAGAGGTGAGCTTAGCTTTGAGCATCACTTTATCACTTAAGGGTTCTACTGATTAGGAAGCTATAAAGTAGGTTGAAAAACTGAGAAGTACTTTTGGCAGCCAAATGTACACGTTTGTGAGTGTGAGACGTGTGGTGGGGAGATTAGAGGATAGGGCCAAGTGAGTTGGGGTCAAGGACTACACTCTTAAAAAGCTGTGCCAGACACAGACATGGGACTTGTGTCTGATCATCTGGGGACATTCATAGTGGCATTAAAGCAACCCTGAAATACTAGTTCCCTTAGCTTCCTGCAAAGAGAAGATATGATTCCTCTGAGGAGAAGGTTAATATTTTTTCAGAGCCTCAATTTATTTTCCAATGTTCATATATAATGTCTAGAGCTCAATTAAAACTAAAAATAAATAATCACATAAGAGATATGATGGAGAAGAAATCATCAAAATAGAGGACATACAAGAAAGAAAATCATTAGAAAAAAGGTTTATCCTTGAAAAACTGATAAAGTTGTTTATAATTGCTTAAAAACTAGTACAGACATTCCTCAATTTATAACAGGCTTATATTCTGACAAAACCATCATAAGTTGAATATATCATACATTGAAAATGCATTTGCTATACCTAACCTATTGAATATCACAGCTTAGTTTAGCCTACTTTAAAAGTGCTTAGCCTATGGTTAGGCAAAGTTATCTAATACAAAGCACATTTTACAAGAAAGTGTTAATTATCATATGTAATTTATTGCATAGTGTACATTACGTTGTACCATCATAATGTAAAAAAAATTGCAAGTTAAACTATTACTAAGTTGAGAACAATCTGTACATTTAATTATGTCGTATCAGTGTGTATAAGGACAGAAAGAGAGAGAAGGAGAAAAAAAAAGACACAAGAAGAGAAAACATAAATTACGAGTATCAAAAATTAATAAAAGATATCACTACAGATTCTATAGGCAGCAAAAGAATTACAAAAGTTATTCTAGTGGTCTCCGTGCAACAAGGCAATAGATGGTCTCAACAAGGCAAAAGATCAAAAAGGAGACGTAAATGCTATTTTGCAGATGACGTGGCCATGTGCACATATCCACAACTATCTACAGACAATTAGAATGAAATGTCAGTTTAGTAAGGCGGCCAGATGGATGATGAATGCACAAAAAGCAAAAATCAATTGCATACCTATTGGATACTTATTGTACCATTTATTTGATAAAGTAGAAATAATGCATCAAAGATAAGGAGAAAAACGAGGGGGAATGAGCCCGTCCTTAAATTGTGTACACTAGGCGCCTCTCTTGCTTCACACTCGTCTCGGCCCTGAACGAAAACTATTTATTATGTGTCAAAGAAATTTAAATTAAAACTGTAATGACACGCCATTCTACATGTACCAATTTGTCTAACGTTAAAAAAAAAAGACTAACAAGACAATTATAAATGAAGATATGGAACAATGGAAATTCTCACAGACTGTTGGAGAGAAAGTAAATGGATGAAGCTGTCCACTTACATATTTATACTGCAAGATATATGCAAGAATGTTGATAGCTAAAAATACATAGGAAGAAATATTTAGCAATGAAAATGAACAAATTAGAAGTACATGTAACAACGTGGATCTCTCTCGCATGCATGATGTTGTGCAAAGAAAGAAGAAAGGGTGTGTATTAGTTTCCTGGGGCTGTTGTAATAAACTGCCACAAACTTACCAAGTTAAGTCAACAGAAATTTATTCTCTCCCAGTACAAGAGAACAAAAGTTCAACACCTGTTTTGCTGACCTAAAGGCAAGGTGGCAACGGGGCTTCTTTCTCACGGGAGGCTCTAACAGATAATCTGTTTCATCTTGTGAAGCTACATTTCTCAAATCATGATACCTTCCTCCATTTCCAAGGCTATCAGCATAGCATCTTCAAATCTTTTTATTTTTATTAAATCATAACTGTGTACATTGATGCATTTCTGGGGTTCAGTGTACTGAGTTGATATACAAGGTGAAATGCTTACATTGAACTGATTAACACACCCATCACATTGCTTATTTGTTGTGGTAAGACAATTATACTCTTTTCTTAAAGAAGTTTTAAAACACACCATTGCATTATGCACATTAGGTGAGGTCCCCTCAAATACCCTCCCTCTCCCCAGCCTCCCTCCTCCCATCCACTCCCCTCTCCCTCCTCTTCCCTCCTACTTTCTGGACTATAGTTAAGTTTTACCTTTCGTATGGATGTGTAGGTGATTATATATTGATTTCATAGTAGTATTGAGTATATTGGATACTTTTCTTTTCCATTTTGAGCTGATCATTTTACAACAAAGATATTTACACCAGAATGTTTATTGCAGCACAGTTCATAATTGCCAGGGCATGGAAACTGCCCAAAGGCCCAACAACCCCATGAATTAACAAATTGTGGTGTATGCATACCATGGAATACTATTCAGCCATAAAAAAGATGGAGACTTCGTATCTTTTATGTTTACCTAAATGGAGCTGGAACATATTCATCTTCAAATCTTTTTTTTTCTTCACCACTTTGCCACCTGCTTTTGGTGTGTATGCCAAATCTCTCTCTGCCTCCTTTTTATAAGGACACAAGGGATGCCATTTAGGGCTCACCCAGATAATCCAGGATTATCTCTTCATATCAAATTTCTTTTTTTTAAATAATTTTATTAAATCATAATTGTGTACATTAGTGCAATCATGGGGAACAACGTGCTGACTTCATATACAATCTGAAATATTTTGGTCATACAGTTAAACATAGCCTTCATGGCATTTTCTTAATCACTATATAAAGACATTGATATTCTACATTTAATAAGTTTCACCAGTACCCTGTTAGATGCACCGTAGGTGTGATCCCACCAATTGCCCTCCCTCTACCCATCCTCCCTCCTCCCC
>CAUYON010133872.1:0-49902 GCA_963573935.1 Arctocebus calabarensis
ATGGAGCTGGAACATATTCTTCTTAGCAAAGTATCTCAAGAATGGAAGAAAAAGTATCCAATGTACTCAGCCCTAATATGAAGCTAATTTATAGCTTTCATATGAAAGCTAAAACCCAATTATAGCACAAGAATACAGGGAGAAGGGGAAGGGAGGGGAGAGGGAAGGATGGGTGAAGGGAGGGCAATTGGTGGGGTCACACCTACGGTGCATCTTAGCAGAGTACTGGTAAAACTGATTAAATGTAGAATATCAATGTCTTCATATAATGATAAAGAAAATGCCATGAAGGCTATCTTTAACAGTACGACCAAAATATTTCAGATTGTATATGAAGTCAGCACATTGTGCCCCATGATTGCACCAATGTACATAATTATGATTTAATAAAATTATTAAAAAATGTTTTTAATAGTAAAAATCTAAGATTCTGCACTCAAATTTCTTTGCATGTATTTTATTTTTTATTTATTTTTTTGAGACAGAGTCTCACTATGTCGCCCTTGTAGAGTGCCATGACGTTATAGCTCACAGCGACCTCAAACTTTTTGGCTTAAGCAATTCTCTTGTCTCAGCCTCCCAAGAACCTGGGACTACAGGTACCCAGCTATTTTTTTGTTGTGGTTGTCACTGTTGTTTAGCTGGTCCAGGCTAGGCTTGAACCCACAACCTCGGTGCATGTGGCTGGCACTGTAACCACTGTGCTACAAGTGCTCAGTCTGCACTTATTTTAAAGAATTCTTGGCCTACTAAAGAAAATATAACTAGAAATTGTAAATGAATAAATGATGCATTAGAGGGGTGATTTATGTGCCAAATAAGCAAAATTCTATACAGCTTAATGGCTCTGGAGAAAAGTAGCATGTGAGGTATCAGATTTTTCTTTAAAGCTTATTGGAGATGACTGGCAGGAGGAAGGAGGGCAATTGGCAGGATCTCACCTACAAAATGTGAGGATGTTCAGCATGCCCCCCAGGTGAAGAGCTCAACTACAACTTGGACTTTACCTTAGAGATGACCATTGTTTCTTTATTCTCTGGTTGGAGGATTTGTCCTGTTCTGTCATGTTGAAAACCCAAGGTATTAGAATGCTGCTGTTTAGCTTTGTTTAGATCAAGTAGTGTTTGCTTTATAAATCTGGGTGTACCTGTGTTGGGTGCATAAATGTTAGTAATGTTAAGTCTTCTTGTTGAGTTGCTCCCTTCACCAATATACTATTATGGCCGTCTTTGTCTTTCACTACTTTCATTTAAGTCTATGCTATCTGCTATGAGAATGGCTATGCCAGCTTTCTTTTGGTTTCACTTGAACAAAATATTGTTTTCCATCCCTTCGCCTTGAGTTTAAATCAGAGTCCTTGTGAATTAGATCCATTTCCTAGAGAAAGCAGATACTTGGCTTATATTTTTTTATCCATCCATCCAGCCTATGTCTCTTCAGTGGGGAGTTCAAACCATTCACATTTTTTAAAAGAATTGACAAGTGGGGTGGATTTCTGTTCATTCTGTTGGGTAGAACTTCATTGCTTTGTTTTACCTCCTGGGCTATTATGGTATCTAGGCTTTGACTTTTAGCTTCTGGGTAGTTTTACACTGGTGGGTGTCTATTGTGCTGATCCATGTATATAATACAGACCTTCCCACAAGGCAGGTTTAGTATGACATATCTCTTCAATGTTTACTTGTCAAGGAAAGACTGAATTTCTCCATCAACTGTGAAACTAGTTTTGAAGGATACAAAATTCTAGGCTGGCAGTTGTTCTGTTTAAGAAGATTGAGGATAGGGGTCCACTTCCTTCTGGCTTGTAAGGTTACCACTGAGAAGTCTGCTGTTATCCTGATGGGTTTTCCCTTGTTGGTCAGTTGTTGTTAATGTCTAGCTGCTTGTAGAATTTTCTGTTTCATTTTGACTTTGGCCAGGTTAATTACTATGTGTCTTAGAGATGTTCTACTTGCTTTGAATCTTCCTGAAATTTGATGGCCATCTTGTATCTCGACATCTGGATCTCTAGTGATACTAGGGATCTTCAACAATACTTTCAAATAGATTTTCCATGCATTTATCTCTTTCTTCTCATGCCTGTTTGCTTTACATAGTGATTGCTCTGCCTTTATTCTTTCTACCTCTTTAAATGATCGGGTTAGCGCAAGACCCTTGTCTTCAAGTTCTGAGATTCTTTCTTCTCCTTGGTTTAATCTGTTGCTGAAACTTTCTGCTATGTTTTGAAACTCTCTGAATGACTCTTCCATTTCTTTAAGTTCCATTATATCTTTCCTAATTTTGTCTAGTTCTTTAGTGACCTTTTAAATAATTTCCTGAAATATGTTGGGGGCATGTTTTTGATGGTTTTCAACTTCCTCTTCAATTCCATCCACCTTATTTACCATCCATATTCTGAATTCCATTTCTGTAATTTTCACAAATTTCTTTATACTTGGAGTTCCTTGCTATAGCTCCATTGTGATCCTTTGGGAATGCTGATCTGTTTTGATTTTTCATGACGCCAGGGTTCTTTTGCTGGTTTCTTCTCATCTATGACTTTAGTTCTTAGCTCAGGGTTGAAAAGTTTGGAGGATTTCAGTTCCTTGCTGGAAACTCTCCTGCTTAATTTGAGTAAGAGGAGGTGATTATATGGTACTCTAGTAACAGTAATAACAGCAGCAGCTGGATGTTAAGTTTTGTGGGTTCTCGTAGCTGTGTGCTTTTGCTCTAATGAGGTCTCAGTGAGCTGGCAGCTTGAAGCTGGGGGAGGGGGTCCCTGGAAAGGGTCTTGACTTTCAAGCAAATCTATGGCTCTGCTGTGGTGGTGGAGGCTCTGGAGTGGAGTCTTGGTGTTCAAGTGCAGCACCAGAGATTTGGGGAAACCTAATTTCAGTGAGCTCTTACTAAAATGTCCCAAAATGAAATGAGGATGCAGAGAGAAAGTAACATTTATACACTGATGATGTGACTGCAACTAATACAACCTTTATGTTAAATAGTATCGAGATTCCATAAAGAACTAAAAGTAGACCTACCATTTGATCCAGTAATCCCATTACCAGGTATTTACCCAAAGGAAAAAAAGAAATTTTATCAAAAAGACATTTGCACTCAAATGTTTATTGCAGCACAACTCACAATTACAAAGATGCAGAATCAACCCAAATGCTCATCAATACATAAGTGGATTAATAAAATGTTGTATATGTACACCATGGAATATTCCTTAACCATAAAAATGGTTATTAAGTATCTCTTGTAACAACCTGGATGGAAGTGGAGACCACTCTTCTAAGGGAAGCATTGCAAAATGGAAAAAAAAAATACCACATGTACTCAATACCAAATTGGAACTAGTTGATCAACACTTATGTGCACATATGGACGTAAAACTCTACAGAAAAAGTAGGTGGCGGGGGGAAGGGGATGGGCAAATTCACACCCAATGCATGCTTTCTGAGTGAAGGGCACACTTATAACTTTGATGTAAAATGGACTAAAGCAAATTATGTAACCAAAACATATGTATGTACCCCCATAATATTCTGAAATAATAAATGCCACTTACAATAGCTACAAAGAAATCCTTAGGAACAAATTTAACTAAGGAGGTGAAAGATCTGTATATTGAAAACTATACAAAACTGATGAAAGAAACTGAAGATATTAATAAATATCACATGCTCATAGATTAAAAGAATTAATACTGTTAAAATGTCTATGCTTCCTGAAGCCACCTACAGATTCAATGCAATTTCTATCAAAATTTCAATGATGTTTTTCATAGAAATGGAAAAACCAATCTTAAAATTTGTATGAAGGGGAAAAGACTCCAAAGAGCTGAAGCGATCTTTAGCAAAAATAACAAACTAGAGTTATCACACTATCTGATTTCAAAATCTACTACACAGCTACAGTATTCACACCAGCACAGTCCCAGGGATGCACAGGCACGGAGGACAGAACGTGTGAGGACACAGTGAGAAGGTGCACATCTGAAAGCCCAGGAGAGAGGCCTCAGAAGAAACCAAGTCTAGCAACACCTGGTCTTAGACTTGGGCCTCCAGAGGTGTGAGAAAATAAACGTCTGTTGTTTAAGTCACTACACTGTAGCACTTTGTTGTAGCAGACCTAGCAAACTATAGTAATAAATACACCATGATAATGACCCAGATTGTCATCAGATTTATCTTCCGAATCCTGTAGGCATTCACGAATTTTTCTCTTTTTTACTGAAGAGAGGGATGAATGGAGAAATAAGTGTACAATTAGTGGATGGAGAGCAGTTAGTTGACATATATAATGGTTTCTTTTGAGAAAGGATTGTGATATGCCAGGGCCACTCTGGTGTTTCAGGAAAACCCTATCATAGCATCAATAAAATTATCTAAGAACAACAACGATATAAAAAACACCAAATATACAGAGAAAAGGTCTTAGCCCTGAATTAAAAGATTGCTAATGTACATTTATATTAAATTAAAATAAAATGTTTAAGATATAAGATATTTATGATTCTATTTTAATCACTTTTTAAAAAAATTGGTTCTAATTGCATCTGATGGAATAGCTTTTACTGTAAGCATCTAACTCAGTCCAAAATTTACTCTAGCGATTTAAGCAGTGCCAGTAGAAAATCTTCAGACTCCTTGATAGACTGCCTTCTTCCTAGAATGGCATCCCAACCTCACAGTATCTGCTGGGGAGGGAGGGATGTCAGCCATTGTGCCATCCTTTCACATGTACTGCCTGGACGCCACTGGTCTGCAGTACCACCCTTTGATCCCTTGCTACCCTTCTGGCCTATGATGGTAAAGTACCAGGCTGGCCCTTTCTTTCATTTTCAGTAATGCAAGGTTGGTTTGGCCACCTCCCCTTGGCTGGGTCAGCTTTCCCTCAGATGCGGCTGGCTGCAGACCCTGAAGTCTGTGCCCAAACACCCTTCAGCTCCCGGCCCCGTGGTCCTCCCCAATGTCTCCTATGATGCTGCTGCTCACTCACTTCAGCCACGCTCCGATGGTGGCCTGAAGGGCCTCTGCACAGTGCTCTTGCCCACTCCAAGTCCTCCAGGAGTGCAAGGTGGATCCTGTGCTCCTGGGGCTCCCTGAACTCCTCAGTTTCCCAACAGCAAACCTCACAGAGAACTCCAGAAGTGTCCCTGGCACCCACTTGTGTCTTCCACACTATTCTTATTCTCCTTCCTCCTCACCTTCAGCCTGGCCAGGACAGAGGCAGGCCTTTCTCTTATTTCTCTTAAGTCACGTCATCCTTCTTTCTGCCTCTAATCTTCTCTGCACTACAGAGAACCTGTGAGACAGGCTCTCCAGGCTTGTCTTCCGTCAGAGGAGAAGGTCATACAGGCATCTAACAAGCCTCCTCACTCCTCAGGACTGTCTCACAGTCTCCTACACCAGAATGGTAAATCCACTGGGCCTTGGGAACCTAGTCTCTCAGCAACAAGGTGTTACAAAAAGAGGGGAGATGCATTGATTTAATATCCATGAACTCATATTTATTTATTTTCATTTCTATTCACTTATCATTCCAGAACGAGGGGTTAAACATTTCCAAATACAGGTTGTGCATCCCTAATCTGAAAATCTAAAATCCAAAATGCTCCAAAATCTAAAACTGTTTGAGTGTCGACATGACACTAAGAGGAAACACTCATTGGAGCATTTGGATTTCAGATTAAAGAAGGTCAAGTGTTTCTGTATATGTGAATATTTCAAAATGTGGAAAAAACCCAAATCTGAAACACTTTTGGTCCCAAGCATTTCAGGTAAGACATTTAACCTCATCACTTAACACTTTTGTTACTATAAGTCTCCTTAAAGATTAATACATGCTACCATCATATATAGATGTCTGCACTGGACAGTGCAGTGAAGATGCTGGTGGCAGAGAGGACAAAACTAAGTTACATGCACCTTTGGCAGAAATTCCATCTTATCAAGACATACTTTCGTGTGGGTGCTGTTATTACCCAAGAGGTATTAATGTTACTATACAAGAGGCACCTTCCTTGGACTTTAGACTTCACTGAAAGGACAGCCAGTTTCCTCCACACTTTCAGTTCAGCCCTAAGCTTGCGGGACAACAGGAGGATGAAGGTTTCTGGACTGCAGCAGTTTGTTCTACACACAATAGGCAAATAAAAACAGCAGGCAGTGTTTAAGGCCATAGGACTATTAAAACACAAGGAAAATGTTTTATCATGAACCTTTAAACTAACAAACATAAAAATCTCAACTTGATAACAGAATACTACTACCTAATGACCATGGGATTCTTGGGAATCCCTTCTCATGTTTTGCTAATGCTCAGATGTGCCCAGTGATAAACCCATACTGGAAACGTGGGCTGTTGTCCCCAAAGGATGATCCTCAGCAGGTCTTTTAAAGGATATTTCTCACATTTAAACTCAGAGAGGCTCTCTGGGGGAGAAATCTAACCAACAAGTTTTCTTAGATAAAAGTAAAATTTCATTTTTTATATTCTACTTAGGACTATCAGTCCTGAAGGCAAAAGTTAACCTTCCCTGACTTCAGTGCACTTTGGTTAATTGATCTACTGCTGGGAAGAAAGGACTCTACTTCCATTAAAATTGGAATGAAAAGCCAGCATGTAGAAACTATTAGATCCTGATATGTTTGACAAAAAAATGGTAGCTTAGTAGGAGATCAAGCCAGGTGGGGTTTCCCAGATAGTCTGAGATATACAAGGTGGACTATTGAACGGGAGACAGAGGAATTTAATGGCAAAGACCCACTGTGGCTTAAAATATCTGTGAAGGCTCAAGACTCTGGGTAAAGAGACCTCACCAAATATTTAGACTGGCTCAATATAAACCACCTTCAAAGGGTCTAAAGCATAAAAGCTGAAGCTTAATTTTGATCACTGTTAAGATACTTGGTAATAGAATTTCTCAATACTATTTTCAGAACTACTTTAAATTGGCTAGCTGAATACTTTCTATTCTAATTACTGAAGTCCAAGATTAATTTGGTGGCAATGAAAAACCACCCTTCATTCATTTCATTAAAATATTTGTGCTTCTATATTTATTCTGATGAAATCTTAATTTCATGGAATATAATCATCTTTTTTTTTCATTCCATTTACTTGTGCCCAAAAATGTTTGTTTGTTTGCAATAGGGTCTCCTCATAAGAGTGCAATCTCTGTCTGGGTCTGGGCTATGGGAAAGCAAACTTTAGTGATGCTTTTTTACAAGGGTACATGTCAAATCTACTAAGTGTAGAGTATAAACGTCTTAACACGATAATTATGAAAGTGCAGTGAAGGCTATGTTAACCAGTTTGTGGTAAGTATTTCAAATTGTATATAAAACCAGCACATTGTACCCCATAATTGCATTATTGTACACAGCTATGATTAAATAAAAAAAAAAAGTGACCCTAAACATGTGGTATGATTTAAAAACCATACAGATTATGTCTTCGAAAGGCATAGGACTAAGAAAGGAAGCTATCAACTAGACAGAAAGGAAACACACACTTACACACATTTTCCCAACATGAAAAAGAAGTTCAGGGTGGTCACAAGGAATAAGGTAGCCCCTGAGTTATTGCATGGAGAGGGTTCTTTCTTTTCTTAAAAGGAAGACAAAGAAATCAGGAGTGATGGGGCACAGGAAGACCACTCAGCCTCTTCTTTTCTGGGACAGGGCACATGATCACAGATGAGTCTCCTTTACACACTTCACTGACACTGGCACCATCCATTTCCTATAACTGCCTAGCTTCCTGTATCAAGACCAAGACAAAAATAATAACTTTCAAGCATACAATGTAGGTTATCTTAATCTAAAGATAACTGAGGATAGGTCACTAATTCTCCAGATAAAGAATAAATCATGTACTTTTTGGAGTGAGGATGTTTAGACAAAACTGTCCAATAGCACCAAACAATATCCTTTATTTCACACAAGATGTTCATAGCATAATCATAACAAAAGTCATTTTGAAAACATATTTCAGGGCTTCACTTTAGTCTTTTATTAGCCAAATGTCATTACTGTTTAATCCTATCTCCTTTAGCTGCTCATGTGATTTAAGCATCACTCCTATGTCATTTCAAAATAACTTCATGAATACCGGCCTTGTAAGCAGTAAGTGTTTAATAATTTCTATGACAAGAAGCAAGGAAAGGTAATATTTAAGAGGAGGACTGCACAGCCAGATTGCCCAGGGTCCAGTCTTGGTCCTGCCCTTTGTAAGATACATGCCCTTAGGAAAATTACTTAACTCCCAGTGAGTCAGGTTCCTCATCTGGAAAATGGAAAAATGGAGGTAATTGTCTTTCACAGGGTTGCTGAGAGTGTGAAATGCAAAAATCTTAAAACAGCTCCATCCATGTAAACACAAAAGAGGTAAAGTCTCCTAATTTTAATGGATGTCAACTACTACCATTCATGTTGCAAATTTGCAATATCTGACAGCAACCTTCAGATATCACTGGAGTGTTCTGAGGCACTTCTGTAAATACAGTTAGGAAACCATGGGAACAGGGCAAAGAATCAACTCTCTGAGCCTTAGCCCTGGCTCAGTTAAGTAGCTTTGTGACACTGGATAAGCCATTTAAGCACACTCTACCACAGTTTCCTTATCACCAGAAAGGGTGGCTGAATTTGTCAAGCTCCTGTGGTTTCTTCCAGCTTTCATTGCCTAGGAATAGAGAAGTTCTTATTCTACCAGTGTTGCTGAAGAAGCTAGGAAAGAATTTGCTACCTGAAAAAGAAAATAGTCATTTTTCAGGGTCTTTATGTTGAAATGGATAAAACTGACCTTGAATTCAGACTTCTTGCCCCTGCCACCCACCCTAAGCTCTGCTAGTTCTATGAGCTCAGAATTCTTTCCCAAGGACTATGTAAGGAATTCCATGCATGCTTGGGACAGAGAAAAAATAAGGTTGTATGTTCTTATGCTTTGAAGAGAGTGAAATATTTCTCTGCACACAGTCTTGCTGTCAGGAAACACAGAGACACTCTTTTTCCTTTTGGGGCTACTTGTTAGGGATAAGTTGAAAAGATGAAATCTTTCCAATCAATATGTACAAAACCATGAAGAATTTCTATAGAATGAAGACTGATTTGCTCATTAATTTTGAACAGAAAAGAATGAATGGATATTCTTTGGAATTTGGAGCAAGTTAAATGAAAAGAAGCCATATGAAGCAATTTCATATTATGTATTGCATATTTCATAGCAATTTATTCACTATCCAAGTGGTAAATATAGAAAATGAGTTTTTCACTGGTGGTTTTTATTGAACAGAAATTCCCAATTATTTATAAATCACCACCATTTTTTGCTTTTATATTTCCATTGTGAAGTTTCTTTTAAAAGTGTTTTCCTGCTTCTAGGTTACCAAGTTATTCAATTTTATTTTTTAAAATATCTCTATACTTTTATCTTTCACAGTGGGCTTTTAATTCACCTGTGTTCTACCATTGAACATGATGTTAGAGACCTTGTTATTTCTGTATAAATAACAAGCTAAGTTTCCAAAAATCATCTACTAAACAACCCTCCCTTTCCTCATTGTTTGCGGTACCCTCCTTATGGTATGGTAAGTTTTCATATACACAGAGATCCGTGTCTTGGCTCTCTGTTGACTGATGTGTCTGTTCTTAAAGCCTAAGTGCACTGTTTTTATTATTTGACTGTGGTGTGTATTAGTATGTGATAGGGCAAATTCCCTTTCTCCAGAAAGGTTGATTCAGTCATTCCTTGGCTTAGGGGGCATCTTAGTCTGTTTTGTGCTACTACAGGAGAAGACCTGAGACTGGGTATTTTATAATAAAATGAAATATATTGACTTAAGTTTCTGGAGCCAGGGAAGTCCGAAATTGATTGAGCGGCTGGCATCTTGCCAGGTCCTCCATGCTGTGTTATCTTATGGCAGAAAGCAGAAGGGCAAGAGAAGGTGATTGAGAAAGAGACAGAGGCAGAGGGAGAAATTGAGAGAGAGAGAAAGAGAGAGAGAGAGAGTATAAAAGGGGTCTAACTTTCCCTTTTCATAATAAACCAACTACAAAGTTAATGGCATTAATTTATTCACTCTTCCATCCAGGCTTAATTACCTCCCATTCGGCCCTCTTTTCCAATACTGTTGCCTTGAGTGTTAAGTTTTTAACATGTGTTTTGTAGGTAACACATTCAAACCATAGCAGGGGGCCACACAGAGCACTGGGGAGGTAAGATGTGGTGGATAGATGTTATCAGGAGCACTTAGAAGCAATAGATTAGATATAACAATGTGTTTTGAATGGATCTATAAACATAGTGAGAAAGAAAGCAAGAAACAGAATATGTATAATAGCTTTCATAAAAATTTTAAAATATATGCTTTTGTATAATATACATCTAATTTTAAGAACACATAAAAACAAAAAAAGAAACTCCTTAAACACATTAGAATAGTGGGAAAAGTGATAATTGTAGCTTTTGAGTATAGAATTTAAAAAAGTATAAAATAAAAATGAATTTATAATACATCAAGTCACATTTGAGATAAAAGTGTAATAATAACTTTTGAAAATGAAATCAGCCATAAATTGCCAAAAATTACCTCACTTTTCAGATGAGGGGGGAGTTGGGGGAAAAGCTGGCTCTTTCTACAGTATTCTTTTCTGGTGGTCACTGAAAAAACAACTGGCAGCAGATGTGGGATTCATTCTATCCGGCAGTTTTCGCAAACCAGCAGTCCAAGGATTAAAAGTTAGACTTTCTCACTAAGAGGGGCCAGATCATTTGATCTTGTCTTTTCTGAGTTATTGTTATAATCTGGGACCAGCTGATAGTGAACTCTGTCCCAGAAATCTCCTTGACTCTGGCAGTCCCTAAATATAAACACACACATATCCCTGTCTGAGTTACTCAGCAATCCACCTCGCTTCAAAGAAAAGTGCACTTTGTCCAGGAGCACAGTGCCCTGACTGAAAACTAAAAGTGTCCTCTTTTCTAATGGTTAATTATACTCCAAGATAAACATTTCTATACTCTATACTCCAAGATAAACATTTCTCTTTTAACTTCAGACTGTCCTGGAAGGTTCGTTTAGGCTGGGGCCATTTGAAGGGCTGGAAAAGGGGAGCGGGGTGGGGGAGGTCAGAGAAAGCAGAGACAGAGTTTGGAACCCAAGACATAAAGTCTGCCTCTTTTGGTATCTCCAAATGTAATCCTGATTAGAGAAGGGCTGTGCAGTAGCCTGAGCCTTTGAGGAAGGAATGGGTAGGTAGGTGACATGAGGGAGTCTGTCTCCATTTTCAAAAATTCCTTTTGGTTTGGCAAGGATCTAAGAAGATTTTTTTTTTTTCTCTAAAATGCCCCATTTATTTGTTGGAGTGTTAGAAGCATTTTTTTTTTGCATATATACATCTGATGCTCTTCAAAGTACAATGAGACTTTGTGTCTTGATAAACCTGTAATAAAGTTAAAAAACTATAATTTGAACCATTCTAACTCTGGGATCATCTATATATGTACGTGTGTGTGAATATATACATGTACATATGTGAATATGGATACATTGTGATGTGTGTATGCAACAAGTATGTATACTTTTAAAATATAGTTTTCTGTTTCTTGCTAACAAAGCAAAGCCTAGCTCAGAAACTTTCCACAGACTTATTTTCTCTAGTTTATTTATTTAATCAATAGGACTGCTATGGACTTGACCACAGTTGATGGCAAGGCCAAAGATAAGTTAAGTCAATATCTCCCCAAACCTGTTGTGTTTCCATGATCAAAATAAGAGGAAAAGAAAATCTAGTAAGAAAGAACAGGAATGTTTATTTCTGTGTAGCAAATAAATAAAGCTAATACTGAAAGATTTTTCCTGAACTTAATCCTCCAGGGGGTTTCTGCTTTGGAGAATAAAATAAAGTCACTCAAATTCCTTTTGCCCATGCTCCCTCCCTTCCATTTTCTCCTCTGAGTGACCCTTTCCTCTCTCTTCTCTACCCACCTGACATCTCCCGTTGCCTGGCATATTTAAATCCAGAAATCCATGTGCTAATTAGTGTGGTTATGATTTGCAAACTGTCCAATGATGCCAGAAACTGAGACACAACCTTTTCAAGTTTAGTACCAACCATCTAACTCAAATCAAAACAGAGAGATGTGTTCAGTTAATTTGAGGGGTGGTGGTGGTTGGGATTTGTGTATTCAAAGTTCAGTTATGACAGGTCACATTTAAGGGGGACATTCTCTGTGTTAATAATGTGCCAATAAAGTTTGAAACTTTCTAGGCCAAGCAAAGGGGAAAAGAGGTTGTTTTGTGGAATGAGCTGTTAGAAGTGGTAGCCTGAGAAACTCAGGAAACCTGTTTTCAATCAGACACAAAGATTATTTCTACTTCTTTTCATTTCGAATAATGTGACTTTTAAAAAGGTTTTAGGAGAGCAGTGAATACTTTGTTTTCCATTTATTAGCCTCAATAGACTGTTTGTTTTAGGATGACTTTTTTTGTTTTTATTGCTAAAGGAAGAAAGAATGTGGAATTTTTTATTCTGGGAACCACTGAGTGAATTTTGTCTCTGGTGCTCCAGCCTTTTTGGCCTCTTTACCTACCAAATGCCCACCTAGTGTTCCATTTGAGTCTTTGGAGTCTGAGCTATCGTTCTATTCAATATGTAAGTGTAGATAAGGTAGAAATTCTGCTTATTCTAGCCTGTGAAGAGGGTGGAAAAGATTTGTGTGGCAGGCAAGGACCCCTTCTAGAGTTAACAGCCAAATCACTATGACTTTTCAAGAATCATAATCTTTTACCTTAAAGCTCCAGTAATCACTAAGTTTGTGGGATGACATGGAGAAGCTCATCAGGACTGATGTTTCTTCATGAGAGTATTCCTTTTATATTGCCTTAATCATCATTACAAATGCAATGTTTCCAAATTTTTTTGGTGTAATATATAATGTTTCTGAGCAGTCTGTCTTTTATTAATAAAGTCAGTCAGCTTTCTTAATATTAGCTCTGAATATTAGGTTCAATGTTAAGCCTGTGTGAATCTCAAAGGGATAATGATAATCCCAATGTAGAATTGTTACAAAGATTGAATAAGATAGTGTGTGTAATACAACTAGCACAGAGTAGGTTTTTACTTACCACTCTTTCAAATCTTCTCATCCATAGTCTGAAAATGTTCTAAAGAGATAGACTGTATCTTAACAGACTGTTACCCCAATTTATCATACAACATCTGCTCCATAGAAGGGGCAAAAGAAATGTATTAAATTACTGAAAATATTTGCTATATAATTCTGTACACATTGAGTTCAAACTTTTCCATGGGCTTTGAATTTCTTGCATGCCCCATTCAGTTTTTATGTTTTCTGTTGTGGTATAAGGTGGACATCTAACTCCATTTTTCTTCCTCATGTACTTTGGTTCTAGTCATGCTCTCTGTTAAACTACAAGCCAAACTCTGAACTGATCTTGATTTATGCCTTACTTAACCCTTCCTGGGTCTGATAGTCCATAAAGACCACTTATCCTGGTGTTGACTTAATTAGGAAACCTGTTAATATGATTGATGTTGATACAATAAGAGCAAAAGACTAAAAGGTGTCTTCACTTTGTCTCCATGTTCAGAGCAGCCTTCTGGAGGTGGCTCTGGGCTTGATCATGCCGTGCCATTACTGTTGGGAGTTCTACCTTCTGCCAGTAAAGAATGGAAGTGTTTGAGGGGACAAGATTTTTTTTTTAACAATTCTCCTTCCCTGTCCACCAACACTCCACTCCTCCTCCCACATTCATATGTACACACATGCACAAAAACATACAGTAGACCTTTGCTGGTAATTATGGCATAGTTTTCATCTGGTGGAACAAAAATACCAGCCAAGTGAGTCATATTCTTATTTATTGAATAAACATTTTCTATGTGAGAAGTAGAGAGAAAAATGAAACCATTGCCTATTGGAGCTGGAAAAGACTAGTGTTTCCAAGACACTGGACTGCAATTCTGAGCTGGGCTGGCTGCCACAGGATCACCTGGGAACTTTATAAAGAAATTAGCTTCCAGGTCCACCCTTGGATGTTTTCAGCCAAAGCTCTCTTAATGATGCTTGGATTTAACCAGTTTAGGGAACCACTATTTTTCCCTAATCAGGAAGGAAGGAATATTTAGTGAATGTGAGAACCTGATGGATGCTGGATTAGGTGCATTAACTCTTCACTAAGGCATTGAGAAAGAGGCATTAGCCTCTCCATTTATAGAAGATGAAACTCAGGCTCAGAGAAGTTAAGTAATTTTTCCAAACTCACATAGCTAGAAAGGTCGAGATAAGCTGTTAATTTAAATATTTCTTCACCTCCCAGTTAGGATCTTGTCTTCTGAATCTTAATTCATGATACCAAGGTAGGAGGTTACTTATGATAACTGGACCACTCAAACCCAGTATAGTATTGTCAAATTGATGTGCTAGTCATTAGTTCCTGAGCCTGAGCTCTGTCTGTTTGGTTCAGAACCTGGGCATACTTTATTTGATTTTATGATTTTAATGTTCTGAAGCTTTGGCCTTTGCATTGACAGCACCACCTCAAGCCCCCTGCAACTGTCTTCACTTCAAAATGTCTCAGGGAATAATTATTGAGAAAATACTATGTGCAAGATGCTATGTTAGGAACTTAGAGGTGATTATGAAATAAGGTTGCAGAGACTACAGTTTACAGGGTCTATGAGATAAGAAGCTGTGCAAGTAAAATGGGATGAGTTATATGCTAGGTGCAGAAGAAGGTGCTCTGAGAGTATGGAGAGGGAAGACTCAGCCCAGAGGGAAGCCTTCCTGGGGATGCCAGCTAGAAGATAAACAGGAATTAATAGGTGATACTTGGTGGAGCAGTGGTGAGAGGTAAGGAGGGTGGAGAGTTTTTATAAGAGTAAACAACATTTATGAATTCCAGAAGTCTAGACATTGTATGAAGAATTTCTGTTTGACCAGTTCAAGGAACTGAAAAAAACTTATTATTTTTGGAAAGAGAAGGGTGAGAGGCTAGATGTGAAGAGGTAAAAAGCCTCCAGATGGAGAAAAGCCATGAAAACCCATTAAGGTCTTTGGATTTTATCCTAAAGTATTGCTAAGCCACTGAAGTTTCCCAATCCTTTAAAAATGATCTGAGGATTAAAACCAGGGTGAAATATAAACAGGTTTATAGTGTCGAGAACACTTTGATGGCAGTGTTAGTGATGGATAGGGGTTCATTCAACTTGGAGGCAGGGATGCCAATTCGGGGGCTATTTCACTTGGACACTGAAGCTGTGTTATTCATCCTAGTAGACTCAGCACCTAGCACACTGCCAGGTACCTAATACATACCAAGGAAATACTGCTTGAATGAGCAGATGAGGAAATAAACATTCACTGGGAAAAACCACCGCCAAATATTTTTTGCTCATCCTGCCTTACTAACTTTGTCAATAATTTCTCCCCCGCCCTCAGATATGCATATGATTTTATGATCTATCTGATTAAATACTCACCACACTGTTAGGTTCAACTTAAGACTAGCTGCTTCTCTTTTTTGCCTTTTTTTTTCTTGAGACACAGTCTCACTTTGTTGCCTTGGGGAGAGTGCCATGGCATCATAGCTCACGGCAACCTTAAGCTCTTAGGTTTGAGCCATCATCTTGCCTCCTGAATAGCTGGGACTACAGGCATTCATCACTCTGCTTGGCTAGTTTTTCTGTTTTTAGAAGAGACAGGGTCTCCCTTTTTCTCAGCCTGGTCTCAAACTCCTGAGATCAAGCAATCCACCTGCCTAGGCCTCTCAAAGTGCTAGGATTACAGAAGTGAGCCATTACGCTTGGCCAAGACTAGCAGGTTCTTAAAGCCTTCCTTCACAATTCTGAATTTGATTGATTTCCTGCCCCTTTCAATTCTGACCAGACTAGCATCTGCTTAAAGCTTTATGACATTTTACAATGCATGATGTTCTACATGAATCTTCAGCTACTTCTTAATTTAATTAGTATTTTTTACCATATAAAGTCAACAAATATTATTTATTTATCTGTCTTTAAGGGTAGGAGGCTGGGATGAGTTAACCTCTATCACATACACTTGTGAAAGGATATGATTCCTATCTGAAGAAGTCATAGGAAGAAGGAGGTGCCTGTGACTCAAAGGGGTGGTGGGTTCAAGCCAAGCCCCGGCCAAAAACCGCAAAAAAAAAAAAAAAAAAAAAAGTAATAGGAAGATATATTATGTCAATTACTTCAAAATACTTATACCATTTGTCTCAGAAATTTTTCTACCAGGAATCTATGCAAAATAAATCAGGAAAAATAGTGATAGAGTCAAATATGTTCATCTCTGTTTGTTGTGGTTTTTCAGACCTTAGAGAGTCAATCTAATCATTTAAACATGGGGTGGGGGCAGAGGATAGATAAGTGTGCTATTTTCATACATGAAATCTTATGTAGAAATATGATTTTGGAGAAAAATTAAACAAGGAATGGCAATTGAAGCAGTGAATTTATAAGTCAGTAATATGGACTTTTCCCCCTATATATTGTATATTTTCCACAATGATAATATAGTTAAACTATCAACATGAATATTGTGTCAAAGCACAATTATTTTTTGTTCTTTTCTACTGCAAAATTGCCCAAGTTGGCAAATAGGGCTACCATTCAGTATTCAAAGAACTAACTCCTCTCACACCGTCTTGGCAGCCAATACAGAAAAAAGAAGCAAGCTTTCAAGCTGGGCCCTTTGAAAGAAGGGGTGATGGCTTTCTCTTCCTTTTCCCTTTTCCAGGCCAACATTTGGAAGGCTAGCATCCTCAGATTTGCCTGAGCCAACTCTGCAACCCACTTGTCCAAGCACTGGGCTGCTCACTTCTGATTTACCTCCCCCGGATGTGGAGAGAAGTGAGATGCTGGCTGGCTGTGGCTATGGCACTGGACGACATCAGCCTGAGAGTAACTTTGAACAGGATTCTAGGCACACATTTGCCACACAGTCTGTTTCTCTTGCTCTAAAAGCAATTACACACATCAGACGTGCATTCTCTCTCCCTTGCTGGAGAATTATGTTAGACCTGGTTCTTGTCCTGTGCAAGTGCACTGGGGCCATTCACACAAAGCCCAACCTACTAATGGCCTGGTCTTTTTGGTGGGAGTCAATTCCTGTAATTGTTCTTATCACCATCCTGTAATTGTTCTTATCCCATAAATGTAGGATGGAAAACCCTGAAATGCAAAGTATATGAGGGTTATCTCTTAGGCAAAGAAATATTTTTTGATGCACAACAGCAGCAGTAGCAGCTAGGTGGCAGGAATGAATTCCCCATTTCTACAGAAGATGATGTCCAATTCTCACAGGCTCTCTTGACATGATATTAAAAGTGGAGATATTCATGTATGTCTCCCATTTACAACATTCTTTAGGTACTAAGTGTATACTCTGACTGGCAGCACTTGCAGAGTTTGTACCTGTGCTAGACTGGGCTTTAAGATGTGTAATGCGTTAATTATTTCCTTTAAATCTCAAAACAACCCTATATGGTAGGTACTATCACCCCATTTTACAGTTGAAAACATGAGGGCACAGATAGGAGGACTGCCTAAGATCACAAGGGTTGTAATCAGAGAGCCAGGACTCCAGTTCCAGCAGTCTGTCCCAGGCCCCCATGCTAACTACCATATTGCATTAATGCAAAATGCTTAGAGCACTACCTGGCACACTGCAAGCACAAAGTAAATATTAGCTGCCATCAACTCTTTTTAGTAACTTAGGGCACTCACTAGTTTTATGATTTTATTTTATTTTATTTATTTATTTTTCAGGTAGAGTCTTTCTTTGTTGCCCTAGGTAGAGGGTTATGGCATGGTAGCTCACAGCAACTTCAAATTTCTGAGCTCCAGTGATCCTCCTGCCTCAGCCTCCTGAGTAGCTGAGACTACAGGTGCCCATCACGATACAGGGCTAGTTTTCTTATTTTTATTAGAGATGGAGTCTCACTCTTGCTCAGGCTAGTATCAAACTCTGAGATCAAGCAATCCACTTGCCTTGGGCCTCCCAGAATGCTAGGATTATAGTTGTGAACCAGTGTACCTGGCAACTAATTTTGTGTTTTAACTTGATATGCCCATGGAAATGATTCTGTTTGCTAAGAGGAAGTAAAAATAATCCCATCAATCCAGAAATGAGTGCAAGTTACGCATCCTTGGGCAGACACAGAGGAGCTATACAACACAAGGAAGTGGAAATTGACCCAATATTGGGCTCCATACATAATAGAAATGTGAAAACATGTCAAAGTGAGGTCGCTGTCCTGGTCTCCACATTTTAGAGGACCTTCAAAAGTTCTTTGTTTTCTTTCTGAGCCAAGAAGGTTATAGACAAGGGAGGATGATTGAAAAATACTATAATTAGGCTTTGGGACACGTGGTCTTCTCATACTCACATACACTTAATTCCGAGGCTGTACAACTTTTAACCTGTGGGTGGTGCCTGTGACTCAAGGAGTAGAGAGCCAGCCTCACATACCAGAGGTGGAGAGTTCAAACCCAGCCCCAACCAAAAAATCTGCATTTTTTAACCTGTACTTTTATGAGATTACCTTTCCTTCCGCAACCTTCGTGATATTGATTTAACCAAATTCCATCAGAATAAATACATTGGGTCTCAGAAGGAACTGGGAGAGAAATACATAATGCAATACACACTCCCTCTGTGTTGATATTTATTAGGGAATAATCAAATTGAAGTTCCTGATTTATATGGAACACAGGTATGCATATAGATACATAACCTAACAACATGGGGCAGCCTATTGTTTTAAATGTCACAAGAATGAGTAATCGTAAGTGCTTTTTTGAGATCTATGGAGTGGCTATTAGTTTTGTCATAGATAGCATCCATAGAGGAGCATACTTCCACTCCTTGGTGGAAGTAGTGAATTTAGAGTATATAATAAAATGATTTATTAACAAGCAAAGTCACCTCCAAAAGGATTTTAGCCTATCCTTGAAGAAGAATAGTATATTACTTAGGAAAATTCATAATAATACAACAGAATCTCACACTCTTAGTTATAACAATTAATGTTTGGCTCTTGCTCACTCTTCATTGTTGACGGTTTCTCTTGGTCTCATGCTCACTTTGGGACAGAAGCTGATCATGCAACCACTGTCTGGTGCAGACTTGCAGTACCACCAGACACACAGGAAGACCTCGAAGGTTCTAAAACTGGCTGCTCTATAACAAAACACAGGCCACTTACAGTCGAAAGTCTTTTGGCTAGAACTCTGTGTAGGATCCTAGAATGTGCAATCCTCTTTTGCACTGAGAGAGTAGAGAAGTAAAAACATTTGGTGACTAACAGAATGATTGGCTACCACAAATGAGCAGCATCTAGGTAAGAGGTAATGAAAAGGGAGGTGGGAGCATCTCCAACCTATTGAGAGTCCTCGAGAAATTTCAAACTTGCAGAGAAATATAATGAGCTGTAGTTGCAAAGGTGTGTGGGATTAGACTGGGAGGGTCTTAAATAGCAGAGTAAGGAGTTTAGCCTTTTACACAGGGGCTATAATAATTTTCATACTTCTTTTTGCCTAAAGAGACAACTTTAAAGCAACTTTGTTTACATCCCAATATGTAAAATGTAGGAAGAGAAGAAGCATCTCTAGTGGAAGAGGAAAGGAAAGAATCTTGACAGCTCCAGTTGGCCTCTTACACCTTCCCTCTTTGGAACTCCCATGGGCTTATTGCAACATAGACTAAAAACCACAACTCTAGGATCTTAAGATGCTGTCCAGCACATTTAAGGTTTGAGAGAATAAGAACTCCTCAGCCAAAGTCAAAGTTGGCAATTATAGATTAATGAAAAAGATAGAATAGAATGATGGAAAACCTAAGAATAAAGAGTGCAGTAGAGAGGCATAAAATAATAAGATCTCTGAATTGGGTGTTGACAAGGGTTGATGTGTCTTAAAGAAATATTGGACAGACTGGCGATTGATTGGACTTAAGTGTTCACAGAAAGGGCAAAGTCCAAGAAGACACTTGGACTTGAGACTTGTGAGTTGGAAAAATGAATGTTAATATCAAGAGCAGCAGGAAGAATTTTATGGATTTAGCCAACTAGTGCTAAATAGTGGCTATTGTATGATATGAAGTGTTTCAGAGGAAATATAAAGTTAATACTAAATACACTAGTTTTAGCTGGGCATTGTGGCAGGTGCCTGTAGTCACAGCTATTTGGTAGGCTGAGGCAAGAGAATCACTTAATCCCAAGAATTTGAGGTTGCCGTGAGCTATGATATCACAGCACTCTACCCAGGGTGATAGCTTGAGACTCTGTCTCAAAACAAACAAACAAACAAACCATTAGTTTTAGGTGGCAGAAGATTATATTCTCAAATGCTTAATGCACAGTTGGAAATATGACACTACTGCTAAGGAGAAGTAAGGGCTGGAGAAAGAAAGTGTGACCCATTGGATTGATATTGATAATTATAAACATAGGCTCATCTATATTCTACTAAAAAAAAAAAAAGATGCAACAAATGGGGTTAAACTCATTTTAGTGTCTCTGAACCAGATGTTAATCTCCATAAAGCCTTGGTATTAATACAACAATGACGAAGGATTTGTCAAACTTAACAAACACACAAAATGAAGATATGCTAAAAACTTAATTTTTCCTCTGGTGACCTGGATGACAAAGTCAACTCTACAGCCCTGATAAGTAATTTAGAACTGAAGAAGCTTGATTTTCCCTCCTACTTGAGTTCCAAAATCATTCCCTACATCACAGCAAAGGGTCCTAGCTCAAAGTTTGAAGCAGGGGAGTTAGTCTTCACTATATACAGTCAACATAGTCCTAGGAGTAATACATTAGCAAACAATAAGAAAAACAGCCCCTTCCATGTCTCTAGGAATTAAATTTTTAAAGATCCCAATGAAGTTAAGCCTTCACCTCTGAAAGTCAGACTCTCCCTTTTGCTTGACCAGCTTTTCAGCTAGGTTTAGGGCATAAGTTTTCTGGCACCCTCATCTGTTGGTACTATGAAGATGGAACATGATCTTTCCCAGGGGTCCCTCCCACTTATAATTTCTGAGTCTTTGGGTTCTAACCCAAGATCCTCTAATCCAAGGTTAGGAACTGATTGACCTGTTGATATTTGTGCTGGGTATGTGACTTGAAGACCTTATAAATATTTCCACATGGCTTTATCATTTTGCAGTATGAGTGGTACAGATAGAGATTAAAAAACTTCATTAATATTATAAAGATGATACATCAATAAATAAATATCAAATAAGTCATCCAAGGCAGTACTAAGTAGTCAGTGAACACCAATGAGAAATAAAAGAAAACTTCGGCTGAGACATGCACATTTGATCTTAGGGGTCAAATGATGAAGCAGGTTAGTGTCAGAGGAGTGTTACATTCCTGCCTCTGAGACTATTTAGCTGTGCCATCTTAGCAAGTTGTCTCTTCTTTGAATCATGGTTTATTCACATAAAATATGAGGTTTGAATTAAAGGTAACTAATTAATTTTCAGATTGTCATTGTTATTATTTCAAATTAATGTAATTTCCAGATTATTTAATATAATACACAATTCAAACGGATTTATAATATTATCTAAATCTCTGCTAAGAGTTCTGCATATATTATTTTGTTTAATCTTAAAGCAATGTTCTGAGAAATGTATTGATACTTTGTTATAAAAGTGAGAAAACTAGGCCTTTGAGAGCAAGGTGACTGGCACAAGGTCACATAGCTATTATGAGGTAAAGCTGGGATTAAACTCAGTTTCAACTCTACTTTCCATTCTCTTAATAGCTAGTATAAATTCCTCTATGAGAGTTTGTCAATCTTTAAAAAGCTGCAACCCCACATAACATAGTCCTGTGTTCCTGTACCTGTCAGAGCTCTGCTGAACAGAGTCTGTTCTTTTGAAGAAGAATGCTGTTTATGGTGGAATGGTCTTACTGGTATGTATTTTGAACCTATGATTATTCTTGAGATTACCAAAATCTAGAATCCTCATTGTTAAACAGACTCTTAGATTACCATCCACTGTTTTAGTTTGTAATTTTCTCCAGTGAACATTCTAGCCACAGAAATACCATCATTCCATCAGCTCTAAAATTTCCCTAGGTCTTTATTCAGTTTCTGCCCATGACATGAAGAGAAGGTCATGGGATGCTGCTGCTGCTTCTCCCTCCCAGGTAAGCCCTAATCAGAAGCAAGTGATGTCGTCTAAGGGTTATGTTTTCTCTCATGGGTTTGCTATTAATATTAGCTTTCCAGCTATGACTTCCTCTATAATTTAGGTTTGTCTGTCCACCTCCTACCATCTAGCGCTTTGTGTTCATGAAAAAGGCTTGCTAATCTGCTATTCACAGCCTACCAACCATGTCCTTTGTCCTTCATGTTCCATGAGCCAAAAGACTGCTGGCAAGATGGAATTTGGGATAGGCAAGAGCTTTAAGGTCTTCTACTCCAAATTTCTGTGCATTGATTGAAAACCCTCTACTTCACAGGTGCTCTTTTTCAGTCTTGCTATAAGTGGATCCTAAGGGGCAGGGATGGGGGCTGATTTTGGGCTTTGGGTTGATCTGCTGTTTGGCATTGTGGCAGTGCCTGTGAGTATCCAATTTGGACAGAAATGAATGTGATTCAGCTGTGAAAATTACAAATTAGATTTTGGCTTTTGGGCCACTGTGTATTTTTAGAACCAAAGGAGAATAAAATAAATATTATTTTAGGACTAGTGCAGATTATTAATATTATGTTCAGGAGGAAAATGCCTCCCTGATTTGTTGCAATAACTTCTCCTAAATATAAATTTTCTCAACAGTGCTAATTTTCTTTGACATAATACTACACACTATTTTGATTTATGTCTACCCCTTTTTCATAAAGATTTCTTAATAATTGGGAAGGGGACACTCGATGAGTTCACTTTATTACAGCTGCAGGACCTACCTCTGCCAACTGAAAGCTGCTTGAGAGTAGGGTCATTTTTCTTCATTGTTATATTGCCTCCTATGGAGCACAGTGGGTGGCACTAGGTGGGAGCATAAAACATGCTGTGGAGTGAGTGGAAAATCAGAAAATGTGTGGCCTGATAATAAAAGTTAATGATCAAAATATCCACACTTATTTTTCCTCCTAATATCTCCTAGGCACTTATCTGGAAGTCAGATGCTGTTCAAATCATTTTTAAAAGTATTGCCTTACAGATTCTTCATCTAAAGTAGTAAGTATTATGAGCCCAGGTTCATCGTTGTTTCAGGGGGCTTGAAATGGGCACTGAGCCAATGCACCAGAAAAAGTAATCTCTGTCCTGGCAGTTAACTCTAGTGCCAAAAACATAGCATTCTTTTGAAATTGAAATCAGCATAAGCCAGTGCTATATGCTAATGTACCTAGATGTGGCTAATGTGGCTAGTAATGGGAAGTGATATTGTAAGGCCGTAAAAAGGAGCCAATTGTAAAAGTCCTCAAGTAGCCTGTTAATGGTGAATATGTCTATCTGATGACTCCTTTAGGACCTGCCACATCACAAAATAATGATTTTTGTCCGAATGGCCTTTTGGTGACCCTCTAATCTCATCCTGAAGACTGACAGCTAAATCACCATTTTCCCACTGTCTGCTAAGCTGGGAATGCTGTTGAGGTTGAGTGAGGTCTGTCAAAAAGTTCCCCACACTGTTGTAATTGAGCCGGCAACCAGGAAGAAAGCAACAGGCCAGAAAGAAAATGGCAGCAATTAATGTCAGAACACAAAGGAACCCCTAGTGGGCTAAACGAGTTAATGCATTTTCCTGACTTGCTATTAGTAAAACCTAATTAAATCAGATGCTACTAATTTGAAACTTGCTCATTTGGACAGGCCTAAGCTAAATGTTACTTCTACTCTAGCTATGAAAGAAAGGGTTTTCTTAGCAAATTACTGGGGTAAGCAAGATTGTAGAGAATTAAAGTGCTTAGTAGAAGAGCGGAGATTCAATTTGCAAAAAAACAATCATTGTGCTAATTTTAAACTGTTCTTACCTGTTCATTAAAGTAACCCATTAAGGACCTCTGCCTCTTAACACTTCGTTATGCTAGTTTGAATTGTTATATTTACTAGATAGTGAAGAGAAAGGACTTCTCTAATTCCTGCCATTTTTTTCATAGTCCAGTTTTTCTCTGAATTAATGAAATCAGAGTCATTGTAGACAGATCATTAGATTCTATGCCCTTCTTCTTGAAGGTTAAATTGTAAGTCTGCAGAAGCCGCACCATTTCTAAGTTTCTACAAAAAGTCATATAAAGGGAAAGTTCATGGCCATGACTCCCTGAATAAAGTTAAGACCACACATATTACTGACTTCTTCTTGGAACCTGGGAGAGAAGGAAAGGACAGGGGCAAGTTAACCTCCTCTGATGGAATTTCCGGTTCATGTGAGAGAAACACAAGCATCTATAGTTGGCAATTTTAAACCGGTCTCTAAAGAATTAAAGAATAAAGGTGTTTGTACACAACGTCTTATTTTTATATTTGTGTTCAAAATTTCTATTTCAGCCTAAGAATATTGTTAATCTAAACCAAAGACATTCTGGATCTTTCTGAAGCATACTTGATAACCCATCTATAATTTTCATAGTTTTGTTTCTATATGTGTTTATTATTGCATTGATGCAAAGGAGAACTAGCTAATGCTTGCCAGAAATAAGAAAAAAGAAGGCATAAAAAGTATATAAATGATGTGCTCCCACCATTAGAAGGCAGATGGAGCCCCTGGGAGATGAGCTAATAAAACTTTCCTGGAATTTGAATAGAAAAAAAAAATCTGGTGAGAGAATCAAGTTACCTGTGGCACATTGTCATAGATTTGTTCAATGGCAGCAGAATAGAGCATACTGTATGTGAATTGTAAGCAGTGATACAATGTTAGCAAAATAATATTACCTTAGATTAATGCTGTAAATTTTAATTTTATTAGTTTCCTCGGAAATTAGCTTACACATTTGTTTCAGTTGTGTAGTTTTATATTATGAGTCTGAAGCATAAGGGGTTTGTATGTAGTTTGATGTTTATTCATATTTAAGTAACATTATAATAAATATAATTTAAACTAATGCTGAGAGTCCAAGAGTACTTTATTCTTTAAAAGAAAGTTGAAGAACGAATGGTCCCTAGGTCCATTATCAGAAATTGAGGAATCATCAAAGATCATTGATCTAGTCTGGTGTTTTTGAAACTGTATTCCTGAGAACTCTGGATGGAAAAATGTTCAGAGGTATGCCAAGAAAAACAGAAGAGGTGGGTCTGTAACCAAAGGAGACCTGGAAAAGCAGACTGAAGACTGCTGAGGACACACTGCTTATTTATGAGCTAAAGCCTCCCCAGGAACCAGTGGTAAAGAAAACTATCCAATTTTGTTCACAGCAGAATTTCCCAATCTTATCAGAACCCAGAACCCTTTGCAATAGAATGTCTGCCTCTATCCTGCAGAGAATTCTCTCGTGGAACTGAAATCTGGGAGATACTGCTAAGGGTCCAGGTATTCATTTCACGAAGTTGGAAATAGAAAAGACGTAGAGACCTGAAGGTGCCCCCCTGACCCAAATTCATGTTCAGTTGGAATCTCAAATATGCCCTTATTTGGAAATAAGGTCTTTGAAGATTTAACCAGTTAATATTGTGATGATTAATTTTGTGTCAACTTTACTGGGCCACAAGTGGTTCAGATATTTCAGCAAATATTATTCTAGATATTTCTGTCAGTGTTTTTGGATGAATTTAACATTTAAATTGACAGGGTGTCAATTTAAAGTAGATTGTCCTCCCTAATATGGGTGGGCCTCATCTAATCAGTTGAAGTCTTAAATACAAAAGAAGGGCCTAGCTTCCCTGGAATAAAGGTGAGAGCCTCTTGTTGGCTACTTTTTAGCTGTGTCGTTGTTTTTTTTTTTTTTTCTTCCTTCAGTTTCAAAATGAAACACTGGCTTTTTCTGGGTCTCAAACCTCCTGACCTTTGGACTGGAGTTGTATTATTTGCTCTCCTGGGCCTCTCAGCCTCTAAAATCTTCTGAGGCAATCTTTAAACTTCTTTCTATAAATAATTATATGCATTCTATTGTTTCTATTTCTCAGGAGAACCCTGACTTCAGAATCAGACAATTAAGTTTGCATCCTTGCCATAATGGGTTTATGTTGGCAGCACTGTGCAAACAACTCATTAAGGCTTTGTAACCTTGGTATATCAGTGTCTCACAGCTGTGTTTATGTTCATATATAGTAGTGAGGCACTCATTATTGTGTGTGATTTTGTGTGCCATCATGAGAATGTCAGAGCTTGAATTAGAGCAATGAACAAACATTACATTTCTTGTTAAACTTGGTAAGAGTAGAAGTGAAATTGGGAACACACTAATCCAAGTTTCTGAAGATAATGCCATGAAGAAAAATGTCAGTGTGAAAATGCATAAAATGTTTTTTCTGAGGAGAGAGAAAACATCAGTGATGAAGAGAGGTCAAGGTCGCCAGTAACGAACAGAACTGGTGAAAACGTTGCAAAAATTGGTGGAATTGTTCATCAAAATCATTGGCTGACTGTTAGAAGCATAGCAGACCAAGTAAACATTGATAGAAAAAGAGTTAGGAAGATCTTAACTGAAAATGTTGGCCAGTAACTCATGGCCCTTGCATCACTACAATGTACCAGCTCACATGGCACCGTCTGTGAGGGAGTTTTTAGCCAGAAAACAAAGAACTGTATTAGAACACTCTCCCTACTCACTTTATCTAGCCCCTAATGACTTTTTTACTTATCCAAAGATCAATAATATATTGAAAAGTAAATGTTTTGATAAACCCAGTATATCAAGGTAATACACAACAGCTCCAATGGGAATTCCAGAAAAAGATTTCCAAAATTGCTTTGAAGTGTAGACTAGGCACTGGCACTGGTGCATAGCTTCCTAAGGAAGGACTTCAAAGGTCACCATAGTAGCATTCACCAAGGAAGTATGTAGCATTTTTTCTAGGATGAATTTGTAAATTTAGTTGTCATACTGGATTAAGGAAGTCCTTAAATCCAATGTCTGATGTCCTTATAAGAAGAGGAAACAGATTCAGAAGAGACAGAGAGGAAGATCTCCATGTAATGAAAAAGAGAAATTGGAGTGATATATTTATAGGTTAAACTATGTAAAGGATTGCTGTCAACCATCAGAAGCTAAAAAGAGGCATGAATTCTCACTCTGAGGTTCTAGAAAAAGGTAGCAGTGCTGACCCATTGATTTTGGAATTTGGGATTTCTGAACATTGTTTCCTTTTTTTTTTTTTTTTTCCATTGTTCTTCCTTGTAGTGATTCCTAGTGCCAGTTGCCTCCCAAGTAGCTGGGATTACAGGCACCTGCCACAACGCCCATTGGTGTTCTTTCCTGGTGGTAGAGACAGGGTCTTTTACTCTGGTTCACTCATGCTTATGCTGGTATCAAACACTGTGAGCACTGGGAAATCCACCCGCCTAGGCCTCCCACAGCACTGGGACTATAGTCATGAGCCATCACACCCGGCCTGGATTTCTGAACTTTCAAAGAAAAAAAAAATTTTTTTATTGTTGAGTATTCATTGAGGGGACAAGAAACCATGTTACACTGGTTGCATTTGTTGGGTAAAGTCCCTCTTACAATCGTGTTTTGCCCCACAAAGGTGAGGCACACACCAAGACCCCGCCCCCTCACTACTTCCCTCTCTCTGCTCTTCCTTTCCCCACCCCTACCTCATTCTTTCTCTCTCTACTCTCCCCTTCCCTCACCCCCACTGTGTGAATAATTGTCATTAATTGTCCCCATATCAAACTTGAGTACATGGGAGTCATGCTTCTCCATTCTTGAGATGCTTTACTAAGAATAATGTGTTCCACTTCCATCCAGGTTAATACAAAGGCTATAAAGTCTCCATTTTTGTTAATGGCTGAATAGTATTCCATGATGTACATATACCATAGCTTGTTAATCCATTCCTGGATTGGTGGGCATTTAGGTTGTTTCCACATTTTGGCGATCATAAATTGAGCTGCAAGTGTCCTTATGATAAAAGGATTTTTTTCCTTCTTTACTTATGATAAAAGGATTTTTTTCCTTCCTTACTGGGCAGATGCACAGTAATGGGATTGCAGGATCAAATGGGATGTCTAGCTTGAGTTCTTTGAGAGTTCTCCATACTTCCTTCCAAAAAGGTTGTATCAGTTTGCAGTCCTACCAGCAGTTTAAAAGTGTTCCCTTCACTCCACATCCACGCCAGCATCTGCAGTTTTGAAATTTTGTGATGTGGGCCATTCTCACAGGAGTTAGATGGTATCTCAGGGTGGTTTTGATTTGTATTTCTCTAATAATTAGGGATGATGAGCATTTTTTCATGTTTGTTAGCCATTCGTCTGTCTTCTTTAGAGAAGGTTCTATTCATGTCTCTTGCCCATTGATATATGGAATTGTTGGCTTTCTTCATGTGGATTAATTTGAGTTCTCTATAGATCCTAGATATCAAGCCTTTGTCTGATTCAAAATATGCCAATATCCTTTCTCTGTGGGTATGATGTCTATTTGCTTTGGTTGTTGTCTCCTTAGCTGTATAGAAGCTTCTGAGTTTAATTAAGTTCCATTTGTTTATTGTTGTTGTTGTTGCAATTGCCACAGCAGTCTTCTTCATGAAGTATTTCTCCAGGCCAATATCTTCCAGTGTTTTTCCTATGTTTTATTTCAGGATTTTTTATGTGTCATGCCTTAAATTTAAGTTCTTTATCCAACTTGAATCAATTTTTGTGAATGGAGAAATGTGAGGGTCCAGTTTCAGTCTTTTACATGTGGATATCCAGTTTTCCCAGCACCATTTATTAAATAGGGAGTCTTTCCCCCAAGGTATGTTCTTGATTGGTTTTTCGAAGATTAGGTGGTTGTAAGATGTGAGGTTCATTTCCTGGTTTTCTATACGATTCCAAATGTCTGTGTCTCTATTTTTGTACCAGTACCATGCCGTCTTGACCACTATGACTTTTCAGCTAGCATTTTTAAAAGATTTTATGAACAAGATATGTTGCCTCTGTCAAAAGGCTTTTCTGTGTCTCTTGAGTTGACCTTATGGTTTTCATTATTTATTCTATTAAGGAAGTATGCTCTATTAGTTGATTTTCCCATGTTGACCTAGATTGGCAGTCGTGGTAATAAATTCCACTTGGGATACATGTATAAAATAATTTGTATGCTACTGGACTTCTTATGTACTATACAATATACCTCTTGTGGATTGGATACTGCATTTCCCTCTTTGTCCCCCCAAAATACATTGGTACCATCTTAGCTCAAGGAAATGCAAGCTTCTAACCTCATATGGTCCTCCTGAGTTTATACTTCTCAGTAGCTGAGTGTATAGGCCCATGCCACCACTGTTTGAGAAGTTGTGTACTTATTTCATGGACAAGTGTGGTCTTAATGTTTTTTTCACTCTGGTCTGAAACCACCTTAGTTTCCAGTGATCTTTCTGCCTCAAACTCTGAATTTGTAGCAATTATAGGTATGAGCTATGGTGCTCATCCATGCTTATGTTCTGGTGAAGATATTTCTCTATTTTCCTCATAGATAACAGCCCATTGATTAAAAGGAATCAAGGAAGCTTGAGATGTCCCATTAATTTGTTAATTTTCTCTCTTTCCATTCCCTTGAGGAAGGCTTGCAATGCTATAAATTTCCCTTTAGGTCTGCCTTTTTGCTATCCCAGAGGTCATGATAATTCATGTCTTCATTATTGTTTTTTTCCAAAAATTTGTTTATTTACTTTTTAATCTCATCTATGACCCAGCTATCATTCAGCAAATGGCCATTTAGTTTCCATGTTTTTATATGAGAATGCACATTCATGTTGTGACAGAATCTCAATTTTTTGACCCTTGTAGAGTGCACTGGCATCACAGCCTGCAGCAATCACCAGCCCGTGGGCTTAGGCAATTCCCTTGCCTCAGTCTCCCAAGTAACTGTGACTATAGGCTCCTGGCACAACATCCAGCTACTTTCTGTTGCAGTTTAGCCATGGCTTAGGTTTGAACCCATTGCCCTCAGTATAAAGCACTGGTACCCTACTATCTGAGCCACAGGCATCACCCAAGTGTGTCACATGTCACTTCTGGCACCACTTGTCAGGGCCCAGGACTGGTCAGGTCTCAGGCCCAACTTAACTAGGTTCTGGACATGGACCACTAAGTTACCTTGCTCTGGTACAGTTTCTCTTAGGTGCCTGAGGGCTATATACTCCAGCAGGAGGGAGGGAGAGAGAAAGAGAGAGAGACAGAGAGAGAGAGAGAGAGTCTTAGAGAGTAAAGCAGTCTTCTTAGAATAGATAGATCTTAGTCAAAGCAGTTTTCTTAGAATAGATAGATCTTAGTCTTTAGTGGACCTTGGTAATCTTCAGAAGAGAGATGTCATACTAGTGTTCTGCAGGCAGGAGAAGAGACAGAGTCAGAGTATGCGAGTCATGGTAGAATGTGCATGCTCCTTGACTGCCTTCTCTTCCAGCCTAATATAAGGCTGATCTCATGCTTGCCAATACCACAGGTGTATAGACTGCCAATTCACCGCTGATCTCATCTCATGAGCTCTCATGCTTGTTAGGAGAGCTAAATCCCTCTCCATACCCTTTCCACCAAGGTGTTCCATTATTGAGATATACAAGTATTTCTCATAACCCTCACTCCTCCTAGCCGTAGGCTATATGGGCAGCAACACAAGAGTATTTTCTATTCATTTAAATTTGCTGAGGTTAGACTTGTGACTTAAGATGTGATCAATTTTGGAGTATGTTCCATAGGCTAGTGAGAAGAATGTGTATTCAGTTTTGTTAGGATGAAATGTTCTATAGATATCTGTTAAATCAAATTGTTGAATGGTTAAAGTTATGTCTAAAATTTATTTGCTTAGTTTCTTTCTTCCTCTTCCTCTTCCTCTTCCTCTTCTTTTTCTTCTTCTTCTTCTTCTTCTTCTTCTTCTTCTTCTTCTTCTTCTTCTTCTTCTTCTTCTTCTTCTTCTTCTTCTTCTTCTTCCTTTTTATTTTGTAGAGACAGTCTCATTTTATCACCCTCAGTAGAGTGGCAGGCTATCACCCAGCTCACAACAATATCTAAATCCTGAGCTTACGAGATTCTCTTGCCTCAGCCTCCTGAGTAACTGAGACTACAAGAGCCTGCCAAAATGCTTGTTTAGTTTTATTCTTGTTGTTGCAATTTGGCTGGGGCTGGTTTTGACCCTGCCACCCTCAGTGTATGGGGCTAGTGCCCTACCCACTGAGCCACAGGAATGCCAAAGGGGTATTAAAATCTCCAACTGTAAAGGTGCTGGAGGAAATCAAGTTGCTCATGTCTGTTAGAGTGTTTCTTATAAATTGAGGTTCATTCTGGTTGGGTGGATGAATGTCAATAATTGAAAACTCATCATGTTGAGTGTTACCCTTACCAAATATGAAGTGACTATCTTTATCTTTCCATATTTGCTTTAAAGTGCATTGTATCTATGAATAAAATTGCCACACCTGCTTCTTTCTGATTGCCATTTTACTGAATTGTGGAAGACCATCCCTTCACCCTGAGGCAATACTTATCTTTTAAGGCAAGT
Source organism: Arctocebus calabarensis (assembly GCA_963573935.1). Classification (NCBI taxonomy): domain Eukaryota; kingdom Metazoa; phylum Chordata; class Mammalia; order Primates; family Lorisidae; genus Arctocebus; species Arctocebus calabarensis. Next base: position 31,632 of record CAUYON010133872.1, read on the forward strand.
TGAAATTTTTGTATGCAGCAGATATCTAGCCTGAACTTTTGTATCCAGTTAGCCAACCTGTGCCTTTTTAGAGGACAATTTAAGCCATTCACATTAATTGAGAAAGTTGATAAGCCTGGTAGTATTGGGGGTATTGATTTTTTTAAAAGTGCAGTGGACATTTTTAATCCTTTCTCTACTGTAGAAGTTGGAATTTGATCAAAAGTTTCTGAGTGAGTTTACTTTGGTGGTAGAGGATTGTGCTGGTCATTATGGAGGATAGGTCTGAGAATATCCTGGAGAGCTGGTGTAGTTATGGCAAATTTCTTCAACATGTGAATGACATTAAACTATTTAATTTCTCCATCATAAATGAAACACAGTTTACATGGATACAGGATTCTGGGTTGAAAATTATTTTGTTTTAAGTGGTTAAAGTTTGATGGCCACCCTTTTCTAGCTTGAAACATTTCAGCAGAGAGATCTGCAGTCTTATTATAATATTTCACCCATTGTAAGTTATGTTTTCTTGTATCTGCTGCTTGTCTAATTTTCTCCTTCATATTAATGTTGGTGAGGTTATTTATAAAGTGTCTGGGAGATACTTTATTTGAGGTGAGTCATGCTGGGGTTCTGAAACTGTCTCCTATCTGGCTTTCCAAAATTCCTGCCATATTTAGGAAGTTCTCCTCAATTATTTCTTCAAGTGAAGCATCTGGACCTTTTGCAGCAACCTCATTGTCTTCAGGAATTCCTATAAGGTGAACATTCGTTTTCTTCAAATTGTCCCAGAACTCTCTGAGGGAATGATCCATTTTTGCTCTCCACTCTTCCCTTTCTGAGCATTTGCGAGCATTCAAAACTTTTCTCTTCAATGTTAGAAATTCTTTCTTCTTCCTGCTCCGTTTTGTTACTGAGGGATTCTACTGTAGCTCTCAGATTGCTGAGGTCTGAAAGTTCTTGCCTCAATGTGTCAAAATCTTTGGTGATTTTGTCCTTGAATTCATTGAATTCGTGAAAGAAGGTTTGAAATGCTCCTTGAATTTCTAATTCCAACTGTACCTGCATTCTGTTAATCTTATTTGACATCCAAATTCTGAATTTGATTTCTGACATCTCAGCCATTTGTTTATGAAAGGGATATTCTGGTGTGTCTACCTTGTTCCTTGGGGTAGTTGATCGACACTGATGATTCATGCTGCCACAGTTTTTCCAATGATTCCATCCCATGATTATTTTTTTACCATTTGACTTGATGAGCAGATAAGTTGAAATTTATTCAGGCCTCCTGGAGTAGTGATTAACCACCCCTTTGCCCAAGAGCTAGGAAAGGTGATTGCAGCTTTTCCCCAACAGTTTTAAATGGACCTGTGTATTCCTGTGGCCTGAGACATGAGGTACCTTCCTGGTGTGGTGGGGCTTTGTGACTATGTATTATTTTCATCTGATCTCCTTACAATCCTAGTGAATCAGCAACTCTTGGTTGAAGTCTCAGCTATGGAAAAAATACCAGCAACTAAGACACCCCGCCCCCAACAGGTAACACATGGAAAAGGAAAATCAAACATCCCTACAACAACACAACCAGGGTACAACCTTGGATAGTTCTCTGTTGATTGACCCAGGTCAAGAGTTCCAAATCACTTATCCCAATCAGCACACAGTCTGAAGTTGGAGGGTTCAAAAGGTCAATGACAAATAGATAGTAGTCTTCTGATGACAGGACTAAGAATTATTCTATTGATCCATGGAGTCATAAGGGCCCAACCAGCAAATGAATTATTCCAGGAAGGTCGATGCCTCCTTCCCAACCTTGCATCTCTGTCACACCCAGTCACAGGCCACGCCGCAGGACTGTGACCCAGTTGCATCAGATGCTGCAGGGATTTGTGACTGCCTGAGTCACAGGGAGATCTATGTCTCCTTGTCTAGGCCCTCACACTCTGCCACCAGCTGGCAGGGGGAGCTGAAACCTGACAACCTCGGGTACTTAATGGAAGAATGGGAGCATCACTCAGTTACAGCCACACCCCAGAATGATGTTGATGCCACTTATATTCTCACAGAATTGTCATTTCTTTTCCAGTGATATTTCCCTGTGGGTCAGGAGGTGTTTGAATTCACAGAAACTGTAACTCAGCTCCGGCCTGTGCTACTGCCACTGCACCAATTCTCATGGGGCTGGTATCGCATGTTCTGCTGCACTCTGTGTTGGGGTGTGCGTGGTAAGAACTCACAAATAGCTCTAAGTTTCTGCCCCACCCTTGGCTGGTTCTTCTAGCATGCCTTCTTTTATCCCCACTATGCTCCCCTTGTGATCTGCTTGCATCTTGGGCTCACAAAAGCAGCAATCCTGACTCAGTTTTCTGTCCTGGGAGAATGACACCTCTGTGCATGCTGATTCTATTCTCCATCCCCATCACACTCAACCTGGGCAGGTACCACCTCAGCCATAGCCATTCCTCATAAGGCCTGCGTTTCCATCCCAGAACTGTTCTGCCAGTGGCTGCCACCAGAGTAGAGGCCCACCTCCCTCGGGTTGCTAAGAGAGGGGGGAAGTGTCCCTCAAAAATATAATACAGAGGTGTGAGCCCTATTGTTCCCGACACTGCCGCTGCTTCCCTATCCTGTAGGGATCCACTTCTGCATCTCACATGTAGCTTCCTCACTCCACAGTCTCTGCTCCACACTCATGCCTCAGAACCAGCACAGACCTGGAACAGACCAAGCCCCATCCTTACCTCTTGAAAAAATGCCAAAGAACCGGGACTCCACAGGGCACAGCTTCCAGACCTTGGGGTGAGAGTGAAGGGAATTCCTAGGAGTTCAGAATTGTGAGTAAAGTCTATGTTCAATTTTTTGCCTGGTGAGAGAGTACCATGGCACACTTGTGTAACCTCTCTGGGGAAGGATCTTTGGTTTTTAGAGGTTCTCTCTCATGGGACAAATAGGAAGAGACCTGAACTCTGCTTGCTTGTTTGTATAAAATATACTGTGAGCTGTTCTCATAGGGGAAGGGACTCCCATTCACTTGGCAATGGATTTTGTTACTATTGTTTGTTTCCTTGGCGTCTCAGCTTGCCTGAGCAGAGGAGATGTTTGCTTGTCAACATTCTCTCTTGGCTCTGCTCCAAACTATCAGCTTACTTGCTAAACTTCTGTCCTTTAACTTTACTTCTGGATGGGAGCATGTGTGGAAAGCTGACTCCAGGCAGCCATCTTGCCTCCTTTCTTCGTTTTCCCTTATCATAAGGATTTTAAGGTTCATTCTTATTGTAACATATATATGCACTTCATTCCTTTTGATTGTTGAAAAATGCCATTTAAATATTGCACATTATATGTATCCAATCATCTGTAAACACCATTAGTATTCCTGAAGACATTCCCTTGTCATTGAAGATTTCAAAAAGTGTTTATCAACAAGATATGTTGCTCCTGTCAGAAACCTTTTCTGTGTCTTTTGAGGCGACTGTGTGGTTTTCCTTATTGATTCTATTAATGTAGTGAGTTATATTAGTTGATTTACCCATATTTAGATACACTAGCAAGACTCGTAATAAATCCCATTAGGGATACAAGTATAAAATATTTTGTATGCTACCAGACTTTTCATCCACCTATACAGTATATCTATTATAGATTTGACACAGCCTTTCCCTCTTTGTCGCAGAAAAATACATTGGTTGTGCAGTGCCTGTGGCTCAGTGGGTAGATTGCTAGCCCATATACCAAGAGTGGCAGGTTTAAACCCAGCCGTGGCCAAGCTACAACAAAAATATAGTGAGCCAAGCTTTGTGGCAGGTGCCTGTGGTCTCAGCTACTTGAGAGTCTGAAGCAAAAGAATCACCTATGCCCAGGAGTTGTAAGCTCAGAGCTGTAAGCTCTGTTATGTCACAGCACACAACTGAATGTGATAAAGTGAGACTCTGTCTCTACAAAAATAAATAAATAAATAAATAATACATTGGTACCATCACAGCTCAAGGCAATACAAGTTGCTGACCTGAAGTGATCCACTAGATTTATCCTTCTCAGTAGCAGAGACTTTAGGCCCATGACAGCACTGCTTGGGAAATTTTGCACTTATTTCCTGGAAAATTTGGGTCTCACTCTTACTCAGTCCTGTCTGAAACCCCAGTAATCCTTCTGTCTCAGTCTCTGAAATTTCTGGGATCATAGGTGTGAACTATGGAGCTCATCTATGCTTATGTTTTGGTGAAGGTTTTTCTCTATTTTCCCCATAGACAACAGTGGTTAGATTAAAAAATAACCATTCTTTTCATATATAATTCACACAGTTCACAATTCATCCATTTCAAGTATCAAGTTCAAGATTACACAGTCAGGAATCACTTGTACAGTTTCTTTGTTTGTTGCTACAGAAGTTTCCCTTAAGTTGTAGAAGAGACAGATAGAGGAAAGAAAGTCATGAAGGAAAGAAAGCGAATGAGAGAGAGGGATTTGGAGAAAGGAAGGAAAAAGTGAGGGAGGGGCAAAAGGTTGAAAGGAAAGTAAACAAAGAAAGAGAAAATGACCAAACTTGGTGGCTCAAGCCTATAATCCTAACTCTCTAACAGTCTGAGAAGAGTGGAGTTCTTGAATGAGGGGCTGTTGAGAAATGAATGAGCAAGAGTCAGACCCTGTCTCTAGTAAAAGGTGAACAATTATCTAGATATTATGATAGGCATCTGTAGTCTTAGCAACATGGGAATCTCAGGCAGGAGAATTGCCTGAATCCTGGAGTTTGGGGTAGTTATGATCTAGGTTGAGGTCCTGACAGACTACCCTGGGTCACATATGGGAGCCTTGTTTCAAAAATACCCATATACATAGACATACACAACATAACAGCAAACCAACCAACAAACATTTTAATCATGTAAAAAGAACAGAATTACCTTGATGGTTCAAGCAATTTAGATATGTCTAAGACCTGTGAAACTATGACCAAGTTGAGGCTGTATCCAGGCATAGGAAATTTGAAAGCTTCTCTCACATTTATGTTTTGGGGGTAGGTGTCAATATATGTCCTTGAAATACAATCCCATGGGAGGTGCCTGTGGCTCAATGGATAGGACAAGGGTCCCATATAATGAGGGTGGTGGTTTTGAATACAGTCCTGGCCACATTGCAACAAAGAAAAGCCAGGAATTGTAGTGGGCACCAGAAGTTCCATCTACATGGGAGATGGAGGGAGGAGAATCACTTGAGACAAGGAATTGTAGGTTCATGTGACCTTTTATGTCATGGCATTCTACCAAGATAACTTCTTGAGGCTCTGTCTAAAAAAAAAAAAAAAAAAAAATAGAAATAAAATTATCATCCTACTATCCTACTTAAGTGACTCCATGCAGTTTTTTCAGCTGTGATTCAGCTTGATTCACAGTGCTGTCCAAAATCTAAACTGTTGTCTCATGTTGTCTCAGCCTAGTGTTTGGGCGTCTCAGTAGTAAATTGAATCAATAAGGCACAAATGGGAGATCACTTGGTCTTTGACCAAAAGCCTGGATCCCAGGACAATAAAGTTTAAAATAACTACATAGTCACTGTGGATGAGATAACAATGGGTGTTGCCATGGTTTACCATTTTCAAGCTTAACCTTATTCTTGCTAAGAATGTATAGTGGCTCTCCAGGTATATGGTTGGATCCAAACTGTTAAAAAAGAGTAGGGTTCTTCTCTTTGCACAAAATTTCTCCTTTCTAAAGTTTCTTTGTGTCTGTGGTCAAAGGATTCAATAAGCCTCTCTTTCCTTTTCAATTCATGGATTTTTAAGCAAATGGAAGTGTTTGGTTAACAACTAGTGCTCCCCTGGGATGTTGTAGAGAATGAACCCGAGACCAAAGATCCGACACTGATTTCTCAGACCTGACAGATAAGTCACACAATTCTCAGTTTAAGTTTTCATGATGTTTTACTCCTTTAACTAGAATAGGCTTGTTTGCAAAGGTAGGTGTCATTACTGAAGGTCCTCTTTTGACATCTGCTTAGGCAACGTGTCCAGTAGAGTACTCAATAGCTGCAGTTATTTATGATGATTATGGGAAATATCAGCCTATCTGGGAAGTTCCAACATTCTTGACCTCCGTGCCAGGTATATCAAACTTTTGGCTTCTTGGCCACACAGGAAGTAGAAGACTTATGTTGGACCACACATTCAGTATACAAACATTAATGAAATCTGATAAACAAAAGAGAGATGTATGCATAATGTGAGTGATATCTTCCACCAGGGATATGCCAAACAGTCCTGACATAATCCCTATGTGTCACCAGGGCTTAAGGATTGGAATCTCCTCAAAGCCCTGGACAAGGTCATTTCTTAAGTAGAGCTCAATGATTATTGGCAAGCATGACTACAATGTTTGGGTTTTCTGGGAGGCCAAAGTGAGCTGATCCCCTTGGCTCAGGTGTTGGAGAAAAGGCTGAGCAACAGAAAAAACCCTCATCCCTGTTCTCCTACACAATTTCTACTGAAATAGAAAAGGTAGCAAGCCTTGTGGGACTTTCATGTCATTCTAGCTATTCCAGAGGCTGAGGCAATAGAATTCCTTAAATCAAAGAGTTGGATGTCACTATGTGCTAGACTGAGGCCATGGTACTCTATACTGGGATACAGAGTAAGATTCTGTCTCATGAAAAATAATAAAAGAGAGAAATAAAGAAAGAAAATTTTCTAAGTACAGTTTTGAAGAGCAAAAGTAGGGTGAGAGGTCAGTAGGCACATGGAATAGGGGACTACATACAGGAGGATATTTATTGTGGCTTCTGTTGGGAGGATCAATGAGTCAGGACCTACAGGTTTGAGATTTGTTCTTTATGACATTGTCAGTTGATCTCATGTGTAGGGGTTTTTCAGAGATGTCTGGTCCTGGAATCTGACTAATTGGGATAAAGGAATAGTGGCCCAGATTGAAGGACCCCAATGGAAGAGATGGTGGGACCATCTGGATTTTGTAGTGTGCATATGAGAAGCCTGATTGTAGTCAAGAATTCACTGTATGGGCAGTTTCCAGTGACTACAAGAATTTAGAATATCAAAGAGTCACAGTTACATAAAATCCAAAGGCTTGACTAATACAGGTTTTAGGAAAAAAATTTCCCTACGAGAAAATAATTTCTGTTGACATATAATTCAGGTGTAAAATTTCAAAACTATAATGAAGAAAAAAGTAAAAATGAGGGGTAAGTCCCCAACCGATGGTTTCCTCCATTTATGTATTGCAAGACTCTTGTTTGGTTGCCCTTGGTCGAGTGTCCTGGTATCAAAACTCACAGAAATCTTCACGTTTTGACAAAAAAAAAATGAACCTATTCCCTCATCTGGGACCCTTGGTGCCTGCATAACATCCAGCAGTTTTTTATTCTTACAAGATATGGGTATCTCACTAGCTCTCAGGCTGGTCACCAATTCATAATCTCAGACAGTCCAACTGACCAGGATTCCCAAAGTTCCAAGTTGACAGGCATGAAGCACCACTTCTGGCCACAAAACATTGTTTGAAAAATATCCCAACTTCAAGGTCTGGAATATTAGCTCGCTCCTGTAATAATAGCATTCTAGGAGACAGAAGAATTTGGTACAAAGTAACTGGGCACTGTGGAGGGTCACCTGGACTCCCACATGTTCAGGAGGCTGAGGCAATAAGGTCTGATGAGCCCTTAGGCGCACCTATGTCTCAAAGGAGTAGGGCACCAGACCCATATACTAGAAGTAGCAGGTTCCAACGTGGGCCCCAGCCAAAAAACTGCAAAAAAATAAGATCTGTTGAGCCCAGAAATTTGAAATTGAAGTTAGCTACTATGATGTCACAGCAGTCTACCCAAAAAAAGGAGGTAGACTCTGTCTCAAGGAAAAAGGAAATAGCAACTTCTGTAGTATGGAACAATGTGCCTTCCATGTCAATTTGCAGTAGCCTCTGTGTTAGCAGGTAGATAGGATTGACTGTCTCTCAGGTATATGCACAACCTGGGCACTTCCAATGCTGTAAAACTCTTGAGTACGTCAAGTTTTGGAAAACATTTTCAAGTAGACTTATTGAAATATGTTGTTCACCATTTGCAAGCATACAATTCTGTGTTTCTTAGTATATACACAGAATTTGACAGCTATCATCACAATCTAATTATAGAACATTGTCTTCTCCACCCCATAAAGAACATCAATACCTAATAGCTGTCAATTTCACTTTCCCGCCATCTTCCCCAACCTGCCCCTTATTCATAGCAGACAATTGGACTTGTCTTCATGGTTGTTTGTACTTTTTACTTTTTTTTTTTTACTAAAGCATAGGTATGTACACTAATGCAATATGTGGTGAAATGTGCTGGGTTATATAACATTGAAAATTTTTCCATCAAACTGATTAACACCACCTTCACCACATCTTCTTAGTTATTGTGTGTAGACTTATAGTCTACAATTAGTAGTGGGGAATGAGGCATCAAACCTCCTGCACTAATTCATGTCTTGGTGTATTATTCTGAGTTCTGTGATACTCTGTGTGGTCTTTTATAACTGGCCTTGTTCACTTATCATAGTGATTTTATGGTTCATTCCTTTTGTAACCTAAATTTGCACTTCATTTCTTTTGATTGTCAAAATAATATTCCATTGTGTAAATATGTCATGTTGTATGTATCCAATCATCTGCAAATCCCATTAGTGGTCCTGAAGATGTTCCCTTCTCATCTAAAATTTTTAAAAAATTTTATCAACAAGATGTATTGTCTCTGTCAAAATCCTTCTCTGTGTCTCTTGAGGTGACCATATGGTTTTACTTTTTTTTTTTTATTGAGAATGATAGAGTTTTATTTTTATCACTAAATAGTATTTGTGTACATTAGTGCAATCAAGGGGTACGATGTGTTGGTTTCATATACAATCTGAAATATTTTCATCAAACTGTTTAACATAGCCTTCACAAGGCACAGAGTCTCTTCTTCATATGGTTTTTCTTAAGGATTCTATTAAGGTAGTGTGTTCTATTATTTGATGTTCCCATATTGACCTGCACTGCCAATCCTGGTAATAAATCCCATTTGGGATACACATATAAAATATATTGTATGCTATGGGAATTTTCCTGAACCTTTACAGTATATCTCTTATATATTACATACTGTGTTTACTCTTTTGCCCCTGAAAAATACATTAGTACCAACAAAGCTCAAGGAAATGCAAGCTTCTAAACTCAAATGATCCTCCTGAACTTATCCTTCTCAGCAGCTGAGAGTACACATCCATGACACTACTGCTGGGGAAGTTTTGCACTTATGTATTGTACATGTGGGGTCTTACTAAGTTGGTCATTCTGGTTTGAATCCCCTTAGCTTCTAGGAATCTTTCTGACTCAGCCTCTGAAATTTCTGTGATTATGGGTGTCAGCTGTGGTGCTCATCCATGCTTATGTTTTGGTCAAGATTTATTTTTATTTCCCTCATAGACAAGAGCCTGTAGATTAAAATATAACAACTCCATTCAGATATAATTCACCCTCTCTACAATTCACCCATTTCAAAAGTTTAAGACTACACATTCAGGGATCACTTGTATAGTTTGTTGTTTCTTACTGGAGAAGTGTGCCTTAAGATATAGAGGGAAATATGGAAGAAAGAAAAGAATGGAGATATCAAGCCAATTGGAAAGACAGAATTGTGGGGAGGAAGAATAAAGTGAGAGAATGTAAAGGGAAGGTGGAGGGAAGGAAACAAAGAAAGAGAAAATGACCTAACTTTTTGGCTCACACCTGTAATCCTTGTACTCTGGTAGGCTGAAATGAGCATATTTCTTGAACAATAGGGTTCTGAGAATGGATAGAGTAAATTTCTGTCGCACTCTCTCTCCAGGAAAAAGTGAAAAATTATCTAGGCATTGTGACAGTGCCCAGTATTTTATAGGCACATGTGAATCTCTGGCAGGAGGATTGCCTGAATCCTGGAGTTTGAGGTTGCTATGATCTAGGCTGAGGCCACAAAAGAATAGCCTGGACCACATAGGGAAATTGTATCTCAAAAATACCTATATACACATGCATGCACAGTCAAATAAACAACCCAACCAACAAAGATTTTCATCATCTAAAAAGCCAAGAATTACCTTGATTGTTCAAGTGAGGTAGACATTCTTAAGACCAATGAAGCTACAACTAAATGGAGGTTGTAGCTAGGAATAGTCAATTTGTAATCTTCACTCATATGGATGTTTTGGGGTGTGTGTCAAAGAAGTTCTTGAAATAGTGACCCAAGTGCAGTGCCTGTGGCTCAGTGTTCAGAGTGCCTTGCCCATGAAAGGAGAATGGTGAGAACGAACCTGGCCCGGCCAAACTGCAACAAAAAATAGCCAGGTGTTGTAGCAGGCACCTGTAATTTCCAACTACTCAGGAGGCTGAGGCAAAGAAATTGCCTAACCCGGGTAGTTGGAGGTTGAGCCGTGATGCCATGGCACTCTACTAAATGAGACAAAGTTAAACTCTGTCTCAAAGAAAAAAAAAAAGTATCCTAATTAAATGACTCCATGCACTTTTGTCAGCTATGATGCTGCCTGAGTCACTCTGTTGTACAACATCTCAACTGTTGTGTCAGCCTATTGCTGGGAATCTCAACCGTCAATAGAATTGATAAGGCACAAATGGGATATTTCTGCTCTGTCTGTGGATGTAGACCTAAGAAATGACCTGATTCAAATTCCTGAGGGATACCAGCTGAAACGAGCAGAGAAGGCCACTTAGTATCTTTGACTAAAAGCCTAGGTCCCAGGATATTAAAGGATGAAGTCACTACATGATCAACATGGATAACATCACAATCTGTGTGGCCCTGGTTTACCATGGGAGGACAGTGAAGCAGGACAAGAGAGTTTGGGATTGGTTCATTAGGACATTGCCGGTTGATCTGGTGGGTAGATGTTGTCCAGAGATGTCTGGTTCCTGGCCTCTCACTGATTGGGGCAAGGGAATATTAGCCTAGTTTGAGGGACCCCCAGAAGGGATGGAATATGTACTCTGGATGTTTTTGGGTGATATGAAAAGCCTGACTGGAGTCAAGAATTCACTGTTTGGGCAGTTTATAGTAACTACAAGAATCTAGGATATCAAAGGTTACAGCTATGAAAATCCAAAGGCTTGACTAGTACCAGCTTCAGGAACACAGTTTCTCTATGAGAGAATAATTTCTCTAGTTGACATCTAATCTAGGGGCACAAATTCAACTCTATATTCATGCTCAAAAGTAAAAATGAGAGGGAAGTTCTTTACCAATGGTTTTCTCCCTTTATGTGCTGAGAGAGAGTCTCATTTTTTTGTCCTCAGTCGTGTGCCCTGGGATCATAGCTCACAGCAATCTTTAAGGGTTGTCAGCAAGGGAACCTATTCCCTCAGCTGGGAATACAGTGATCTGCATAACATCTGGCCAATTTTTATTCTTCAGAGATAGAGATATCAAAAGTGCTCAGGCTGGTCTCCAATTCAGAAGCTCAGACAATCCAACTGACTGTGCCTCCCAAACTACCAAGATGACAGTCATGAAGCCCCACTGATGGACACAAACCATAGTTTCAAAAATATTCCAAATTCAATGTCTGGAGTTGTGGCTCACACCTGTAATCCTAACACTTTCAGAGGCAAAAGCGGGTGATCCAAAGTAAGTAGGCACTGTGGGGGTCACCTGGACACCCAGATCCTCAAGATGCTGAGGCAATAAGATCTGTTCAGCTCAGAATTTTCAGATTGCAGTTAGCTATGATGATGTCAGGGCACTCTACCAAGGGGTAAGTTGTCAGACTGAGTGTCAAGGAAAAAGAAAACGATAACTTCATTAGGATTGAACAATGTGTCTTCAATGTCAATTCATAATAATCTGTGTGAGCATGAAGATAAGGTTGACTGTCTCTCATGTACTCTCACTATCTGGGTACTTTTTATTCTGTGAGTCTTTTGAACACATCAAGAATTGGAAAACGTCCTCAAATTGCTTCTTTGAAATAAGTAGTTCACCTTTTAAAGTGTACAATTCTATGTTTCTTAGTATAGTCACAAAATTGTACAGCGATGATCACAATCTAATTGTAGGAGTTTGTCTCCTCCCCCACAAAAAGAATGTCAATACCTACTAGCAGTCACTTTCATCTTCCCCACCACCAACCAACACTGGCCCACTACTCCTAACAGACAATTGGCCTTGTATTAATGTTTTTTTTTCTTTTTTTTATTAAATTATAGCTGTGTATATTAATGCAATCACAGAATCAAACATACAGTACTGGGACCTGATTAAACTAAAAAGTTTCTGCACGTCCATGAATACAGTAAGTAAAGCAAGCAGACAACCCCGAAAATGAGAGAAAATCTTTTCGGGTTATGCCTCTGACAACAGTTTAATAACTAGAATTCACAGAGAATAAATAATGTTAAAAAGTCTATACTTCCCAGAGCAATCTACCGATTCAATGCCATCCCTATAAAAATACCAACATCTAGAGAAGGATCAAGATGGCCAACTGGAAGCAGCTTCTGAAAGAGGCTTCTGTCCAAAGGGAAGGATAAAACCCAGAAAATGCCCAATTGAGCTGAATACTGGGAGCCCAGCTAAGAGAGAAGTGATAAATGCAGGTCACCTCTGCTGAGGCAAGCTGCGACTCCAAGAAAGCAAGTTTCAGATACAAAATTCATCTGAAAATAAAAGTGTCCATCCCCTCCCCCAAGAAATCTGTGGGGGGTTGTTGTAGTTGTTGTTGTTGTTGCTTCCTTACTTTTCTCTCTTCATTTGCTCCTGCGGGTTTTCTACAGACGAGCGGTGAACTGTGGACCTCTTGTCTCACCCTGTGGGAGAGTGCTGTGGGAAGTGGGGACTACTTCCTCAGAGGGACTCTGCTGTGACTCTAAACACTTTCTTTCTAGGTAGAAAAACTGAATTAAAGTTTTCCCTTCCATTCTGAACTTCCAATACACCCTTCCCCAATTACCTAATGAACCAGAAATCTAAACACTTCTGAGATTGTAGAAGGAGGTTCTTGAGCAGCACCACCGACTGTCTGGCGGACCAAGATCCACACAGGCAAGAGAATCGGGGGGCCCCGCTGACCATCCCCCATCCCCCCACCCACTGCGGCCAATTAAGGGAATCTGCCCCACTGGGCCTCTACCAGGGACTCCAGGAATCACGCGAACTCCACACCACGCCACTGGGTACCCAACCGCTCCGAGCTGGGACTCTGGGAACCGCATGAACTCTGTGCTGGGCTGGTAGTCCATCATATTGTATTTCATTAATGTACATAGCTATGATTTAATAAAATAAATAAAAAAAACATGAAGACAAGTCCAATTGTCTGCTAGGAGTAGGGAACAGGTGGGGGAAGGTTGAGGGAAAGATGAAAGTGACTGTTGGTAGGTATTGACTTTCTTTGTGTGTGGGGGAGAAGACAATGCTCTATTATTAGATTGTGATGATACCTGTACAATTCTGTGTCTATACTAAGAAACACAGAATTGTATGTTTGCAAAGGGTAAACTACTTATTTAAATAAAGCTACCTCAGAATGTTTTCCAAAACATGAGGTACTCAAAAGTCTCACAGCATCAGAAGTACCCAGGTCATGTGTATACCTGAGAAACAGTCAACTCTATCTCCATTCTCACACACAGGCCAGCATGAATTGACATGTAAGGCACATTATTCCAGCCTACTGAAGTTGTCATTTTCTTTTTCCTTGACACAAAGTCTACCTCCTTCCATTGGTAGAGTGCTGTGATGTCATCATAGCTAATCTCAATTCCTGGGCTCAAGAGAGTTTTTTTTTTTTTTTTTTTTTTTCTTTTATTTTACTAGGGCCCACGTTAGACCCTGCCACCTCCAGGATATGGGGCCAGCACCCTACTCCTTTGAACTACAGCTGCCACCCAATGCCCCAACAGATCTTATTGTCACAGCCTCCTGGACATCTGGGAGTCCATGTGACCCCCTCATAGTGTCCAGTTACTTTGTACCACCAAATCCTGCCTCCCAGAGTGCTAGGATTAGAGGTATGAGTCAATATTCTAGACCTTTAAGTAGGGATATTTTTCAAATTATCATTTGTGGCCATCAGTGGTACTTCATACTTGTCATCGTGGCAGTTAGAGAGGCTCAGTTGCTTGAATTGTCTGAGCTTCTGGTTTGGCAACCTGCCTGAGAACTAGTGAGATCTCCATATCTGAAAAATAAAAAACGGCCAGATGTTATGCAGGCGCCAAGAGTCCAATCTAAGGGAATAGATTCATTTTTTGAACAACACGTGAAGATTGCTGTGAGTTATGATACTAGTAGTGATTGTGTATTGAACGTGTGACCCAGCATAATTCTTCTACTTCCTATGTGACCAAGAAGTCAATGGACACACTTGGCCCAGAGGTCAGGAAGTTTGGAACTTTCTAAATGGGAAGATATTTCCCTGATCATCAGAAATAACTGCAGATATGGTGTACATTACTGGACACATTGTCTAACCAGATTTTAAGAGAATACCTTCAAAGAGACACCTGCCTTCAAAACAAGCCTATTTTAGAGAAAGAAGTAAAATCTTATGAAAAGTAGAACCAAGAATTGTGTGATTTCAGGTCTGTGATATCACATACCTGAAAGATCACAGGTCTTAGGTTTGGTCTTAGGTTCTTGTTCTGTAACATCCCAGTAAAACACTAGTTATAAACCAAACTCTTCCACTTTCTTACAAATCCATGATGTGAAAAGTAATGGAAGGGTTGTTGAATCCATTGGCCAGATATACAAACTTTTGGAAGGAGGAATTGAGTGTGGAGAAAAGAATCCCACTCTTTTGCAACAGTTTGAACTGAACAAACAACCCAACTAGCCACTACACATACTTAGCAGGAATAAGGTAAAGCACAAAAATTGTGATGTCATCCATGGTGACCAAGTAGTGACTTCATCCTGTAATGTCCTGGGATCCAGGCTTCTGGTGGAAAAAATGAAGTGTCCTTTTCTGCTCACTTCAGCTGGAGTCCCTCAAGTGTTTGAACCAGGACACTTCTTAGCCCTCCATCCACAGACAGAGAAGTAATCTCCCATTTGTGCATTATTGATTCTATTGATGGTTGAGATTCCTGGCTCTAGACTGACACAACAGTTGAGATTTTGTACAGCAGTGTGACTCAAGCTGCATCACATCTGACAAAAGTGCATGAAATCACTTGTGTAGGATGCTCTCTATTTTTTCCTTGAGGAAGCGTTTCACTGTGTCACCTCAGTATAGTGCTGTGGAATTGAAGTTCACAGCAAGCTCCTCCTGGGCTTAGGTGATTCCTTTCCCTCAGCCTCCCAAGTAGCTGTAACTACAGTCATCCTCCCCAACAGTGGGCTATATACTCTTTCAGTTTGGCCAGGGCAAGGTTCAAACTCACCACCCTCACAATATGAGCCCGGTGCCCTTCCCACTGAGTCTCAGGCAATGCCATGGAATGGTATTTCAAGGACTTGTTTGACGCCTACCCCATAACATCCATTGGAGTGAATTTTACAAATTTACTATGCCTGGCTACAGCCACAATGTAGTCATAGATACACAGGTCTCAAGCACGTCTACTTTGCTTGAATGAACAATATAATTCTGGTATTTTTGGATGATGAGAATGTTTTCTGCTTAGTTTCTCAGTTTGTCTGTGCATGGTTGTTTCCCTCCTTCTTTCCCTCCCTTTGACCCTCCCTCACTTTATCTTTCCTTCCTCCAATTCTTTCTCTCTCACTGGATTGCTCTCTCCATGGAAAAAGAGACTCCGGGACCAGAGCAAACTCCATGCTGCACTGCCAGGCACCCACCCACCCATCACGGCCAGGGACTTCAGGAGCTGCACAACCCATGACCTCCTTCTGGTGCCCTCCCTACCTCCACTCTGGCTCGGTATCTCTGGCCAGGGAATCCCTGAAGCCGCACAATCCACACCCTTCCTCCAGTACCCTCCCTATCTCTGCGAAGAGCCCTCCACCCTGCCAGAGATGGCAGGAGCTGCAGGCTCTCCTTGCCAATGTCACCAGGGGCCAGGTACTGCCAGAACTGTGTGTACCATCCCCCAGTCTGCTGCTGAATCCATGTGTGCCACATTCCAGAGCTTCTCCTAGAGCCAGAACTCCCTGGCTGGAGTAGTCTGAGAGGAGGTACACAAGGTCACATCCTACAAAGATCGAACAACAATACAGTGATCCCGGTGGGATCTAATCTTGGAAAGACACCTCCCTGACTCTGGGGAGAGTCAGAAGCAATGGTGATAAACAATCATGAGGCGAAATCAATGGAAAATCTCTGGCAATATGAAGACTCAGAGTAGATCAAAACACCCAGGAAATGATAAGGCAGACACAGCACAAGATCCAATGCATAAACAAATGGCTGAGATGTTAGAAATTGAATTCAGAATCTGGATAGCAAATAAGATCAACAGTATGGAGGAAAAGATGGAATTAGAATTTCAAGCAGCAATCCAAAAGATGTCTCAAGAATTCAACCAATTCAAAGACAAAATGATCAAACATTTGGACATGTTGAGACAAGAAGTTGCAGTCCTCAAAGATCTGAGAAATACAGTAGAATCCCTCAGTAATGGAATGGAGGAAGCAGAAGAAAGGATTTCTGACGTTGAAGACAAAGCTTTAGACACTCCCAAACTTTTAAATAGGAAGAGAAATGGAGGGGAAAAAATGGACCATTCTCTCAGAGAGGTCTGGGATAATTCAAAGAAAACCAATATTTGCTTTATAGGGATCCCTGAAAGTGACAAAGTGACTTCTCAACGCACAGAGTCTCTTCCTCATGAGATTATGAAAGAGAACTTTCCAGAAATGCCAAGAGATTCTGAAATTCAGATGCAGACAAATTCAGAACACCACCATGACTCAACCCAAATAAGACATTCCCCAGGCACATTAAAATCAACTTCACTAAAGTTAAGTTAATATGAAGGAAAAAATACCGACAGCAGCCAGACTCAAGAAAACCATAACCTACAAGGGGAAGACTATTAGAATAACTGCAAATCTCTCTGCTCAAACCTTTCAAACAAGAATAGAATGGTCATCGACTTTTAATCTCCTGAAACAAAATAATTTTCAACCCAGGATCCTGTATCCAGCTAAACTGAGTTCCATCTATGATGGAGAAATTAAATACTTTAATGACATTAACATGTTGAAGAAATATACCATAACTAAACCAGCTGTCCAGGATATTCTCAGACCTATCTTCCATAATGACCAATGTAATCTTCTATCACTAAAGTAAACTTACTCAGAAACTTTTGATGAATTTCCAAATTCCACAGTGGCAAAAAAATTAAAAACTTCCATTGGACTTTCCAAAGGCTTATCAATATTCTCAATTAATATGAATGGTTAAATTGTCCTCTAAAGAGGCACAGGTTTGGCAGACTGGATACAAAAGCTCAGGCCAGATGTCTGCTGCATAAAAGAATCTCATCTTAAAAAGATAAATATAGACTCAATGTCAAGGGATGGTCATCCACATTCCAGGCAAATCAAAAGCAGAAAAAAGCAGAGGTTACAATCATATTTGCAGTACAATAGGCTTTAAACCAACCAAAGTAATGATGGATAAGGATGGACACTTCATCTTTGTTAAAGGTAATACTCAATATGATCAGATTTCAATTATGAATATTTATGCGCCCAACCAGAATGTGCCTCTGTTTATAAGAGATACTCTAACAGACTTGAGAAAGTTGATTTCCTTCAACTCCATAGTAGTTGGTGATTTTAACACTCCTTTAGCAGTGTTGGCTAGATTATCCAAAAAGAAACTAAGCAAAGAAATTTTAGATTTAAACTTAACCGTTCAACATTTGGATTTAACAGACATCTAAAGAACTTTTCATCCCAACAAAACTGAATACACATTCTTCTCATCAGCCCATGGAACATGCTCCAAAATTGATGACATCTTAGGTCACAAGTCTAAACTCAGAAAATTTAAAAGAATAGAAATTATTCCTTGCATCTTCTCAGACCATCATGGGATAAAAGTTGAACTCAATAACAATAGTAACTTGGGTACTCATACAAAAACATGGAAGCTAAATAACCTTAAGCTGAAGGTTAGATGAGTCATATATGAGCTTAAGAAGGAAATTAACAAGTGTTTGGGACAAAACAACAATGAAGACACAAAATATCAGAACCTCTGGGATACTCCAAAGGCAGTCGTAAGAGGGAAATTTATAGCAATGCAAGCCTTCCTTAAGAGAATGGCATGAGAGGAAGTTAACAAATTAATGGGACATCTCAA
>CAUYON010133876.1:0-12305 GCA_963573935.1 Arctocebus calabarensis
TGATGGACAACTTGATCTGCGAGTCGGCGTTCTCACCCACCTTGTAGTGACTCTTGATATACTTCTGGATAGACTGGCGCGAGGAGCCAGCGCGGTTCTTCTCAGCCTGGATGGCAGCCACGATCATGTCTGAATACTTGGGGTGGTCTGTGGACTTCTTGGAGGCCTTGGACCGCTTAGGCTTGGCCGCAGGAGTAGATGTTGAGTTCTCAGTCATGGTGGTCTCCCTGGTTTGGCTGTTGAAGATGCCTTCCAAAGGGCCAGCCCTCGTCGGAGGCTGAGCAAAACCTGCCTGGGGATCTGCTCTCGAGCCTCTGACTACCGAGCCAGTCCGGAGTCTGGCTCCCAGGGATGCGGGGGCGAGGAGTCGTTGCTTCTCCCCGGCTGGGGTGGCGGGAGGGCTCTCTGGGCCGGCTCTGCGTGGCCCAGCTCCGCGGGTATGTCGCTTGGTCTCGGAGCTTAGCTATGCCTCTGCCCCTGCCCCTGCCCCTGCCCCTGCCCCTGCCTCTGCCCCTGCCTCAGCCCCTGCCTCTGCCCCTGCCTCTGCCCCTGCCTCTGCTTTTGCTTCTGCCTCCGCCTCCTCTGCCTCCTTTTTCCCAGCTCCGCGTCTGGCGCTCGGGCGGCGCATCCGGGTATTTAGCGGCGGCGGGCGGACCGCGGTGAGGACAGGGTTGCTGGCTGCCTGCTCCCGGCCCGGAATGGCGCTGCGCCGCCGCCATCTGTGTTTCTTCCGCTGAGCAAATCCGACCTTTCCCCCCGATCTGGGCCTTCTTGCTCCCCGCCGCCGCCCGGAGCCGTTGCCTGGCTCTCTGGGCTCCCTTGCTGGGAGGCCCGCCGACCCGGTAGCCGCCCCCGGCGCCCGCCACGCGCCCCAAACGGCGCCGAGGACCGCTGGTGTGCTGGCACATTTCCCTTTTGCGGGGGGCTGGCTCTGCGGGGCTGGGGAGCTCCGGTGCGGGAGACCCTCCATAACCAAGCTACCTCCTGGGGCTACCGGTTACCCCGCTCCCGGCCCCCTGCGGGCCCCCCCAGCCCAATGGAAGGGCTGGAAAGTGGCCCCAACTAACACACACTGCCCCAAGCTGGGCTACTCCCAGCCAGGCCTAGCCGGGACACGGGGGAGGGGTCGCTCCCCCGGGGTCCAGTCACCTCTCGGGGGTCACCTAGCCATCGGCTCCACCACACCCTTATCCCTCTCTGTCCATAAGGCCTCCAAGGAAACTTTCCGTGGAAGAGTTGGAAGGGCACTTTCAAACTTCATCCCTTCCCCCTCCTCTGTCGTCTCTCCCCCAGGGCGCCCCCAGACCTCTGCTTGGAGGTTCCCTTCTGAGGGAAACCCCAATCCTGTCTAGCCCCCCTGAGAAAGTAGGAGGGGCTTTCCGGGTGGCCTCCTTTTCTCAAAGACCCTCATTTTCCCCATAAACCCTAACTGGGAATTCATATGTATGTTGTCCTCAGCCTGGGAGTTTTGGGGTCTCAGAGGCAGAGTTCGCTGCCCCCAACCCCTAAAGCCCACTGTGGGGGTCGAGTCCACCTCCCAAGTGTCCGTGAAGGTCGTGTGTGTGTGTGTGTGTGTGTGTGTGTGTGTGTGTCGGAGGGGGGCGTTCCACCAAAGTCTTTAACCAGGGACGTTCCTGGGGGCCCCTGGGATGAGGAGAGCCCCGTAGTGCTTTGGGGACTTGGAAAAAAGGGACGCCGAGGAAGAGACCAAGGAGGAGGGGGTTGTGTGCCTTAGGTTGTGACTAATCCTGGTGATGTGCGTTTGTTAAGAGAACCGTGGCGGGGACCATCGCCATTTTGCTGGGAAGATGCAAAGTCTTTGTTAAAATGTATACATCTTTTCCGTGCGGCTTGGCAGCTCAGCAGCTCAGCAGGTATAGGCGAGGCACGAGGTGGACAGGGAGCGCCACTATCTGGAGGGAGTCCTCGAGCTCTGAGGGATGTCAGGAGCCCAGAGGCTCTAGGACCCCCTTTTCTGCCACCGAGGTCTCGCTTGGTTAGCTGACCTGGGCTGAGATTATGTGATGCTGACTCTCTGGATCTCCCTCCCATGACAACCCCCCTTTTATTCCCTAAACAAAGGGGCTCATCACTCTTCACTTAAAACAATACCCTGGGAGGGTGGGGGTTGCCGGTCAAAATAATTAAAACACCTCCCAGTATGGACCAAGAATGTTTACAGACATTGGCCTGTTGGGGAGGGGGTAGGGAGAGAGACTTGAGGGTTTAGCAGGGGGGACCAGGATCCTACTGAACCTGGGAGTCTCTGAGGCCAGGGGAAATTAATGGGTTTCCCCCTCACACCAAGGGATGGATTAATCCAAGTGGAGGAAGGCTCGATACTTGGTGTCAGGTGCCTTTTCCCCCTGCTTATCTCCGTGGCACAGGCGGGTAAGGGAAGGCCAAGTTAGTTCGAAAGGTCAAGGTTCTTATTTTGATGATGTTGATTACGCCAAAGTTTCCTTACTTGAAAACACATTTTGGTAATTTTTTTTCTGTTTATTTGCAAAGACTATTCTCCGGATTCCAGTAAGATGTGAATGGGGAAATAGGCACCCAAATAGCCAGCCCCATGTGCAAAATGTTATTCAATCCTGCGCTCCCAGAGACCTGTCAACGTGTCACACTGCCCCTCCCCCGTCTATGCCAGGTCTTAGAATAAGGACTGGATGAATACAGTGACATGATGATGATGAATAATTACATTTGCACAGTGCGTTACAGTTTGCAAAGTGCTTGCCACCGGTTTCTTGATCCTTTGCGCTTCCCGCCCTGTGATCGCTATTTCCCATCACCCTCATTTTATCACCGAGGCTGCAGGATTTGGAAGGATGGCTGGAGGAGCATTCTGAGGTTCAGCTCCCAGCGACCTCGGGCCTTCATTTGTAGCACTCATATCCCTTATGCTCGTCCATCCCAGCGACCTGTAAATTCCTTCCCGGAACTGAAGCCAGAATGGGGGGAGGGGTCACCTCGGGTCGTGGGGTCTTCCAGCCTGCGAGCACTTCTTCCCCTGCCTGGCGGCGATTCACCACCCCTTTCTGGGTTCAGGGAATTGGAGGGGAAGGGAGGGGGTTCTCCGGGGCTTGGGCACAGAATCGGTGGGGGGGGCAAGATAAGGAAAGATTGCCTCCAGATTGGCTTGGCCTTGGCTCGCGTCTCGGACATTGCAGGGCCAGGGCGCTTTTTGACTCTGGCCCCCCTCGCCTGAGCCCCAAGACAGGCGGTTCTCGGGTTCCTGCTGAGCGAAGAGACATTTTCCTGAGGGCAAGCTGCAGAGCTCTCCGGCCATCCCGCCTCCTTTAACGCGAGGCCCTTGAAAACCCGGGAGCCACGAGCTGCAGGCAACTGCTCCTGGGAAATGTAGTCCCGGCTCTTAAGCCCCGCGCTGCGTCCCCGCCACCCTGGTGAGCCTCGGGACCGCTGCACGACCCCAGGCGTAGGAAGGAGGTGGGACAGCCGCGCTATGGTGGCACCTATACCTCTCCGCGGTCGATCCAGGCCTCAGACCTATCAAAAAGGAGCTCTATCTTTAGAGTTACAGTGAAGGTGAAACCAAATCTTGCGTGGAAAAGTATATATCGCATTAGAATTCCAGGAGTCACGTCCTTACCAATGTGTGTCTGTGTGTGTGAGAGAGAGATAGAGAGCGCGCGCATTACTCAGCCCTTGACATATGACATCTCCTGTTACAGACAGGAGGCTTTGTGGACACTTACGGACTCCCCCAGGGATGATGGGCTCCCAAGCCAGTGTCCTGTCCACTGTGGTTTTGTGCGACCTTGGCAAGACATCCCCGCTCTCTGGGCTTTGGAATCGTAATACAGTCCTTAAGATGTGCACTGGTATAGGTACTGGGATATGTGGCCAGCAGCCAAAAACACAAAAGATCCCTGTCCTGTGGAGAGGACATTCTAGAGACAATAGATATGCCATAGACTACACGAAGAAGTAAATTAGGGCGGTGCCTATAGCTCAGTGAGTAGGGCGTCGGTCCCATATACCCAGGGCGGCAGGTTCAAACCTGGCCCGGGGCCAAATTGCAATAGCGAGTGTTGTAGTGGGCACCTGTGGTCCTAGCTACTTGGTAGGCTGAGGCAAGAAAATCGCCTAAGCCCAAGAGCTGGAGGTTGCTGTGAGCTGTGACGATACCTCACTCTATGGAGGGCAACTTTACATTTAACAAAGGTTTGAAGGAGGTGAGGGAGGGAGCCATTCTTTTTCCATGGCATCACAGCTCACAAACTCAAACTCTTGGCTTAAGTGATTCCCTTGCCTCAGCCTCAAAGTAGCTGTGGTTATTTTTTTGTTGCAGTTGTCATTGTTGTTTAGCTGACCAGGGCCAGGTTCGAATACTCCAGCCTTGGTGCATGTGGCCAATGCCATAACCACTGTACTGTGGGCGCTGAGCTAAGGAAGCCATTCTTAAGCTCGGAGGAAAAATCTTCCAGGAGGAGGAAATAGCTGGTGCAAAGGCCCTGTGGCAGGAATGGCTGAATTAAGGAGGAGGAAGGAGATGTGCTTTAAAAGGTAAGAAGGGGGCTCAGTGCCTATAGCTCAAGCGGCTAAGGCACCAGCCACATACACCAGAGCTGGCAGGTTCGATTCCAGCCTGGGCCTGCCAAACAACAATGACAACTACAACAAAAAAAATCTGAGCGCTGTGGCAGGTGCCTGTAGTCCCAGCTACTTAGGAGACTGAGGCAAGAGAATCGCTTAAGCCCAGGAGTGGAAGGTTGCTGTGAGCTGAGATGCCACAGCACTCTACCCAGGGTGACAGCTTGAGGCTCTGTCTCAAAAAAAAAAAAAAAAATGTAAGAAGGGGTGGGGAAGTAAGGAGGTGCACCCTTATGTAGTGTTTGTTTGTTTGTTTGTGGGGGCCATTGTAGGGCCTTGGGCTTTTACTCTGAGTGAGATGAGAGCCACTGGAGAGTTTTGAGCAGAGAAGGGTTGTGATCTGACCTGCAGTTGACAATCAACCCCAGTCACCTCTAGCTGTATGGAGAAGAGGCTGCATGGGGTAGGGGGGAAGAAGCGGGATTAGGAGCTGTCGCATTATCCAGGTGAGAGACACTCATGGTATGGCCCACCCTGGCTTTCAGTGGAGATGACAATCAAAAGGAATGAAGCAGACAAAAGAGGATGACAGATGGGGCCTGGGGACACTGACATGACATGATGGGAAGAGACCAAGAAGGAGCAAACAATGAGGAGGGTGTATCCGATGCCCCCAGCCAGGGCAGCTTGGACCATCGTCCACTCCTTGGGGGAGTGGTTGTCCTCATCTGGAAAATGAAGATGTTTTACCAGAGGACCTCTCAGAGCACTCATAACTCTTTGGGACTTGCAAACAGGGCTTTGGGGGCCATGGGTTCAGCCTCCAGCTTTTAAACATCTTTTCTTCAGGAAGGAGGCAGGAAGAACCTTGACAAGGGGCTGGGAGATAAAGGCCTTCCCAAAAGGATGAATAGAATTCCAAAGGTAATGATGGGGGTGGTGGTCTCCCATCTTACAGGTGGTCTAGCCTGATTGAATAGACTGAGCAAAGGCATGGCTGTGGGAAGATGGACCACCTTATGGGCAATAGCAAGGTGACTGAAGGGGCCAGAAACCAAGTTATACAGGAGACCCAGCAGGGTGGGAGCCAGGCCTGGCAGCTGGGCTTAGGGGGCACTGATGGTTAGTACAGAGACGGAATGCTTGTAACACAGTGGGCTTGGCATTTCAGAAGGACCTCTGCTGTGGCAGGATGGGTAGGCCAGTGCAGAGGTGCAGCTGGCTGTGGTGTGGGGACGAGGGACTGGGTTTCAGAGACACTGAAGAGGTGAAATGAATAAGTCTTGAAGAGAAGGGCGAGGGACTTGGACTCCCAGGTGTCCACAGGGATGTCAGGATGTGATGTCGGGGAGGGGAAGGGGCAACTCCAGACACATTGGGTTTGCAGAGCCTGGAGAGCCTGGAGGCATTAGTTGGGAAGGCAGCTGAGAGCGGGTTGAGGAATCAGGAAACAGGGAATTGGGAGGGTCTGCAAAGAAGAGTCATTCTTCCTAGAAGAAAGTCCCAGGGAAGTGTGAAGAGAGTGGGGAAGGCTCGGCGCCTGTGGCTCAACGAGCTAAGGCGCCAGCCACGTACACCTGAGCTGGCAGGTTCGAATCCAGCCTGGGTTCGCCAAACAACAATGACAGCTGCAACCAAAAAATGGCCGGGTGTTATGGCGGGCGCCTGTAGTCCCAGCTACTTGGGAGGCGGAGGCAAGAGACTCGCTTGAGCCCAGGAATTGGAGGTTGCTGTGAGCTATAATGCCACGGCACTCTATCCAGGGTGACAGCTTGAGGCTCTGTCTCAAAAAAAAAAAAAAAAAAAAGAGTGGGGACAAAACTGTGGACATCTTGGTCACAGCCTGATGGTCCTTGCTGCTCCCAGGATCTCTGCATTCCAGGATCAGATCAGAACTTGAAGGGAGGAAAGAAGGAAGGGAGGGAGGGAAGGAGTAAAAAGGGAGAGAGGGAGGGAAACTGAGAATTGATGTGCAGAGAACCAGAGCACTGGGATTACTCTGCACCTCTGGAAATTCCAGCCAACCTAGCCCAGCCCCTGGTCCACCTCTTTCCTGAAGCCCTGCTGACATCCCAGCCTCCTCTGGCCTAGTGCAGCGGTTCTCTACCTGTGGGTCGCGACCCACAGGAACTGTATTAAAGGGCTGCGGCATTAGGGAGTCCTGGTCTAGTGCTTAAGTGAGAGCTCTTTGCTTTGCAGTGCAGTTCTGTGGTTCTCAGCTGGGGACAATTTTGCACCCCCAGGAGACATTCCACAATGTCCAGAAACATTTTTGTTCATCACAACTGGGAGACGCTACTAGTATCTAATGGATATAGGCCAGATATACTGCTTAACATCCTACAGGGAGCCAGACAACACCCCTAACAGTTATGGGGCCCAAAATGTTCAAGGTGCTGAGGTTGAGAAACTGAGAAACCATGGTCCAAAGAGAACCTGGATGTCAGGAGTTCCCTGGAAGTGGGGAATATTGCCTTGTGCCCTCTGTCTGTCCCCATGCCAAGCGTAGGGGTTTTACCATCAAAGATGCTCAGAGGATGTTAGCTGACACAACTTGACCTTGAATGAGTCCTCCTGGAATGGCTAGCTCATACCAAGCACAGGCCTAATTTAAGACTTATGATATCTCAGGTGGCACCTGTGGCTCAAAGGAGTAGGGTGCCAGCCCCATATGCCATAGGTGACGGGTTCAAACCCAGCCCAGGCCAAAAACTGAAAAAAAAAAAAAAAAAAAGACTAATGATATCTTTCCAGCAATGCTGAGAGATGGACACTTAGTATTGCCAGTTTATAGGTGGGGAAACTGAAAACAGAGAGGTAAAGAAACTTGCTCAAAGCCACATAGCTAGTAAGGGACAGACCTAGATTTCAAACTAAAGTATGTCTGACAACAAAGTACAGCACTTATCCTCTTTACTCTATTGCTTCTCTGTAAACAATAAAAGCAGAAGGAAACAATGGATGAGAGTTTTAGGTGGTGGCTGTTCTGACCAGTGGCTTAGGGTACAGAGGTTCTTTAACATCCTCTGTGACCAACCTCCTTTCTCTTGGAAGTGCGTGGAGTTAATGAATGATCTCCACTGTTCTTAAGTATGGGACTCCTTATTTAATTTTATGGAAATAAATAAATTTGTGTGTTCCTTTCTGGCAAACAGATCATATGTATTACCAAGAGGGGAGATTTTTCTTCCTGGTGAGGAATCCTTCTTTATTTAAGATGATGCTCACTGATTTCCAAGCTTTTCCATTTTAATATTTTATATTGTGGCAAAATACACATAACATATAAATTTATCATCTTAAATGGTAAATTAGTTTAAAAATTGATAATCAGTGTAAAAATTGATTAATAATAGATGTGCATACTTGGGGGTTATATGCAATATTCTGATATATAATGTGTAATGATCAAATTAAGATAATTATAATAGCCACTACCATAAACATTTTATTTTATTTTATTTGTATTTTTTTTTGCAGTTTTTGGCTGGGGCTGGGTTTGAACCCGCCACCTCCAGCATATGGGGCCGATGCCCTACTCCTTTGAGCCACAGGCGCCACCCATAAACATTTTATTTTTGAGACAGAGTCTCAAGCTGTTGCCCTGGGTAGAGTGCTGTGGCGCCACAGCTCACAGCAACCTCCATCTCCTGGGCTCTAGCAATCCACTTGCCTCAGCCTCCTAGAGTGGTAGGATTATAGGGGTGAGCCATCGCTCCTGGCCCTTTTTCTTTTTTTTTAGACAGAATCTCAATCTGTCACCCTGGGTAGAGTGCCATGGCATCATAGCTAATAGCAACCTCCAACTCTTGGGCTCAAGCAATCCTCTTGCCTTTTGCCTCAATTTTTCTATTTTTAGTAGAGATAGGGTCTCGCTTTTTACTCAGGCTGGTCTTGAACTTGTGAGCTCAAGCTATCCACACACCTCGGCCTCCCAGAGTGCTAGGATTACAGGCAAGAGCTACAGCACCCAGCCTTAAACATTTATCTTTTTTTATCCTGGAAACACTTAAATTATTCTTTTCTAGCTATTTTCAAGTATACAATAGATTATTCTTTTCTTTCTTTCTTTTTTTTTTTTTGTAGAGACAGTCTTTACTTTATCACCCTTGGTAGAGTGCCATGGAGTCACAGCTCACAGCAACCTCCAAATCCTGGGCTTAGGCAATTCTCTTGCCTCAACCTCCCAAGGAGCTGGGACTACAGGCGTACAATAGATTATTCTTAACTGCAGTCTCCCTACTGATCTATCCAACCCTAGGTCTTATTTCTTCTATCAAATATATATTTGTAAGCTTGATGCCTGTAGTACAGTGGTCACGGTGACGGCCACATATACCCAGGCTGGCGGGTTCAAACCGAGCCCAGGCCGGCTAAACAACAATGACAACTGCAGCAAAAAAATAACCGGGCCTTGTGGCGGGTGCCTGTAGTCCCAGCTACTTTTGAGGCTGAGGAAAGACAATCGCTTAAGCCCAAGCGTTTGAGGTTGCTGTAAGCTGTGATGCCGTGGCACTCTACTGAGGGTGACATAATAAGAGTCTGTCTCAAAAAAAAAAAAAAACCCAAATATGTATTTGTAGTCATTAATCAATTTCCCTTCATCTTCCCCACCCACTATATGGTTCTCAGCCTCTAGTAACCACCAATTCTACTCTCTTGTCTTCATAGATCCATGAAGCTCCACGTATGAGTGAGAACGTATATTATTTGTCTTTCTTTCTTTTTATTTATTTATTTACAGACAGAATCTTATTCTGTTGCCCTGGGTAGAATGTGTGGTGTCATAGATCACAGCAACCTCAAACTCTTAGGCTCAAGCAATTCTCTTGCTTCAGTCTCCCAAGTAGCTGGGACTACATGTGCCTGCCGGAACACCTGGCTAGTTTTTTCTATTTTTTGTAGAGAGAGGGTCTCACTCTTGCTCATGCTGGTCTCCAATTCCTGAACTCAAGCAATTAGCCTGTCTCAGCCTCCCAGAGTGCCAGGATTACTGGCATGAGCCACCGCACTGGACCTCTTTTTATTTTTTTAATCCAAGCTCACAGCAGCTTTGGCAATATTTATCTTTCTGTGCCTGGCTTATTTCACTTGACATAATGACCTCCTGTTCCATCCATGCTGCTGCAAATGATGGGATTTCATTCTTCATTGCACCAGGACCTCTTTTCACTGTGAAAAACTGAAACTCAACACTTGTAATCCTAACACTTTGGGAGGCCAAAATGGGAGGATTGCCAGAGGTCAGGAGTTTGAGACCAGTCTGTGCAAGAGTGAGACCCCATTTTTACAGAAAAATAGAAAAATCAGCAGAGTGTGATGTCACACACCTGTAGTCCCAGCTACTTGGGAGACTGAGGCAGGAGTACCACTTGAGTCCAGGAGTCTGACGTTGCAGTTAGCTGTGTTGATGTCACAGTGCAAGCCAGCAAGGGAGTGAAGCTTCATCTGTGTTGATAGATATTCTCCATCACTGGCATCACTGCCTGAGCTCTGCCTCCTGTCAGATCAGCAGCACCACTAGATTCTCAAAGGAGCACAAACCCTGCTATAAACTGCACATGGGAGGCTGCTTAATTTTAATGGAACCTTAATGCTGAAGATCAGAGGTGGAGCTGAGGTGGTGATGCTAGCGCTGGGGAGTGGCTGCAAATGCAGATCATCATTAGCAGTTGGTCTGACTGCACAGAAACCATAATACATCAATCGTTTGCAGACTCATATCAAAATCACCTCCCCATCAGGCCGGGCGTGGTGGCTCATGCCTGTAATCCCAGCACTTGGGAGGCCGAGGCAGGTGGATTGCTGAGCTCACGGGTTTGAGACTTTGTCTCTCAAAATAGCTGGACATTGTGGCAGGTACCTGTAGTCCCAGCTACTTGGGAGGCTGAGACAAGAGAATCCCTTAAACCCAGGAGTTTGAGGTTGCTGTGAACTGTGACATCACAGCACTCTACAGAGAGTGACAAGTGAGACTTTGTCTCAAAAAAAAAAAAAAGTCACCTCCCCATCCGTGGAAAAATTTTCTTCTATGAAACCAGTCCCTGGTGCCAAAAATGTTGGGCACCACTTCATTAAACAACTCCTGATGTTCCACCCACTCATCCCCTGGCAAAACTATTCTTGCTGAGTAAGCATTTGGCTACTCGGAGTATCTCATATAAATAGGATCATATAATATCCTTTTGTGTCTGGCTTGTTTCACTTCACTGGTGTGTTTAAGCCTCATCCATGTTGTAGTTCGTGTCAGCATCTCCTTCCTTTTAAGACCGAATAATCCTCCATCATATGGAGATACCACATTTTATTTCACTATTCATCCATCAGTGGACATTTGGGGTGCTTCCCTCTTTAGCTACTATGAACACTGCTGTTATGAACACGACTGTGTCCAAGCTTCTTTTTTTTTTTTTCTGTTTTGAGACAGAGTCTCACTATGTCACTTGCAGTAGAATGCTGTGGTGTCACAGCTCACAGCAACCTCAAAGTCTTGGGCTTAAGCGATTCTCTTGCCTCGGCCTCCCAAGTAGCTGGGACTACAGGTGCCCACCACAGTGCCTGGCTATTTTGTTGTTGTTGTTGTTGTTGTTGTTGCAGTTGTCATTGTTGTTTAGCAGGCCTGGGCTGAGCTCGAACCCGCCAGACTCGGTGTATGTAGCTGACACCCTACTCACTTGAGCTAAGGGCGCTGAGCCTATCCAAACTTCTTTTAAGAGCAGAGAAAATTTTGCCCTAAAACACTTCAAATGAGACCAAGGCTTATGCCTGGCGTCCTCCAGGGTTCTTGTTCATACCCTGAGGGGAACTTGGAGAATAAGTTACTCGGAGTATCATCTGCTACAGCAACCTGTTGCCTTAAACTCAGTGGCTGAAAATAACACACATTGATTATCTTAGCTCTAGAGGTCAGAAGTCCCAAATGGGTCTCAGCAGACTGAAATCAACAGGTCAGCAGGTTTGCATTCCATCTGGAGGCTCTAGGGAAGAATATCTTTTTTCCTTTTCAACTTTCAGTAGCTGCCCACATCCCTTGGCTCACGGGTCCTTCCACCTTAAAAGTCAGCAGTAGGATGGCTCAGCGCCTGTGGCTCAACGGGCTAAGGCGCTAGCCATGTACACCTGAGGTGGTGGGTTCGAATCCAACCCGGGCCCGCCAAACAATGACGGCTGCAACCCAAAAATGGCCGGGTGTTGTGGTGGGCGCCTGTAGTCCCAGCTACTTGGGAGGCGGAGGCAGGAGACTCACTTGAGCCCAGGAATTGGAGGTTGCTGTGAGCTGTGATGCCACCGCACTCTATCCAGGGTGGCACTCTATCTAGAGCTTGAGGCTCTGTCTCAAAAAAAAAAAAAAGTCAGGCTTGGCACCTGTGGCTCAACGGGCTAAGGCGCCAGCCACGTACACCTGAGCTGGTGGGTTCGAATCCAGCCCAAGGACCCGCCAAACAACAATGATGGCTGCAACCAAAAAATGGCCGGGCGTTGTGGTGGGCGCCTGTAGTCCCAGCTACTTGGGAGGCGGAGGCAAGAGACTCGCTTGAGCCCAGGAATTGGAGGTTGCTATGAGCTGTGATGCCACAGCACTCTATCCAGGGTTACAGCTTGAGGATATGTCTCAAAAAAAAAAAAAAAAAGTCAGCAGTAGGAGGGGCAGGTTGTTCTCATGACACCACTTCCCTGGTTCTGACTCTTCTGCCCCCTCCCCTCCTTTTAAGGATCTTTGTGATTACACTGGGCCACCAGGATGTGTA
>CAUYON010133877.1:0-30160 GCA_963573935.1 Arctocebus calabarensis
TTTTGCAGTTTTTGGCCAGGGCTGGGTTTGAACCCACCACCTCTGGCATATGGGGCTGGTGCCCTACTCCTTTGAGCCACCACAGGCGCTGCCCTTCCTTTTATCACTTCTGATTGAGGTTACTAGAGATTTTACTTTTCTTTTTCTAGTTAGTCTGGCCAAAGGTTTATCTATTTTATTTATTTTTTCAAAAAAAACAACTTCCCTTTCACTGTAGTTGAGCGGTGAAGGGCCATGATCTGCGAGGGCTGGGACCCGGTTACCCTGCCCTTCGTGGGAAGTGAGCAAACCTGAGAACCGGATGCCATACTCACTGCAGAGTGTTGAAGACAGCATAATTATGAGGTTGCAAATTAGTGAAGGATTAGCAGCATGTTCGGATGCTGAGTACTGGAGCCAGGAGCATTGGCCTTCATGAGGTTTTGAGAACTGAGTGCTGCAGTGCATAGATTGAGAGCTGGCAGCCATAGCAGCTCAGCCCAAGAGGAAGAGGCTGTATCTCCAGAGGATGGATGTCAGTCTGTGAAGGACCAAGACCTGCTATCAACTTGGATTCTGAAAACCTAACTGCCTTGAACATTTGGTGCAGAAGTATGCCTTGTGTATCAGGACATTCTCAACAAAGCTAAGAGATGTATTGGGCAACGTTTTTATGTAACTAGCACATTTGGTATCATTCATTAAAATTTCTAGCAATGTCCCTTGCCAGTCTGTCTGACAGGAGCTTGGTTATGTTGGGAGCTAGATCTTTAAAATGGAAATTGTTAATTCCCCTTGAGTAAGGTTTTCATGTACCAATACTGTAATAAAGGATGGTCTTTGGTATTGGTTGTTACAAATGTGTATTTGAAGAAAAAAAGTAAATTTGACTACTGCTGTCAGGTATTAGTCCAGCTATAAGCACTCAATCTTGTAAACTTCCCTACGTCAAAGCTCTTTGCTCTTAACAGTTTTAAACCTCAGAGGGCAAAAATTCCAAAGCATTTAAGGCATGGACACAAATGGTTCTAATTCCTGCTGCCTCTTGAGTTCTAGCTCTTTGCATAGCTTTGTTTAATCCCCTTCAGCATTTAAATTACTTGTAGCCAAAACCCTTAGCAGTAGGCAAGGCCCCATCAGGCAGTGCTTCCTCATACTGTTTTCTGGTTCATGAATGACTGGTTCCCTGAAGAGACTTGGGGTTGCCTGTTTTTTCTAGGTGGGATTCTTTCAGCAAGTGTTTGAGTAAGGGGATCAGGTAAGCTGAAAAATCTTTGCTCATTCAGGCTCTCTCTAGCCATCTTGTTTTGGTCTGCTGAGAATTTGGATTCAACTTGGTGGGGTTTTTTTTTTTTTGAGACAGAGCCTCAAGCTGTCACCCTGGATAGAGTGCTGTAGCATCATAGCTCACAGCAACCTCCAATTCCTGGGCTCAATAGAGTCTCCTGCCTCTGCCTCCCAAGTAGCTGGGACTACAGGCGCCCGCCACAACGCCCAGCCATTTTTTGGTTGCAGCCGTCATTGTTTGGTGGGCCCGGGCTGGATTCAAACCTGCCAGCTCAGGTGTATGTTGGCTGGCGCCTTAGTCTGTTGAGCCACAGGCGCCGAGCCAACTTGGAGGGTTTTTAAGAGCCTTCTGTAGTAGGTTTTTAGAAATATTCTCAAAGAATGGGTTGATGGCAAGTATGACAAAGAGGAAGGCTCATCCCTGGCCTTTATGCCAAAGAGGTTGGATCCCACACGAAGGCCTGGCTGAATGGGCCTTCACATACATCTCTGTGCACAGGCACCTCGTGTGCCTTAGTCACTGCCACTTGGTCCTATGTATTGAAGGATATAGTTGTGATAGCCTTAGGGGAAGGTATGTAGAATCTCTGGGAGAGTGTTCAGGAGAAGTGGAGGTTGAGACAAGTTACACAGAGCCCAAGCCTCCATTAGGAGGTAGACCACTTACTTGCAGTCCATTAGCATAGATGGAACTAGGCTTCTCTCCCCAGGTCAAGGGCTGACTTGGGAGGAGTGTCAGGATCAAGCCAGGGATGATTTCACAGGAACCAAAAGGCAGATAATGTGATTTATAGGGGGCAGATGAAGAGGAACAAGAAGTGAAAGGCCCCTTCCCCAGGTGCTGTGGCCTGCCTTCCTGTGATGGGGTTGGCCAGGCCAATTTTGGTAATGGCCTGAGCCTGACAGGAGCCTTTGGCCTGCCTTGGTCATCTCTACCCCATGAGGGCTCCCTGGTGAGACCCCTGACTTCACCATGTCATGTCTCTAATGCTGCTATAGTCTCCTTGACCTCATGGTCTTTGGCCAAGGCCACAAGACCCCCTCCAGGGTCCTCCTGGTCCATTGTCCCTTCCCGGGCCTCTTCCCCACTTCCTGGGCCCTCAACCAGCTCCAGGATAGTGGGTAGGTGGCCCTGCTTCGGGGACCGCTTACGTAGGCTGAGCAGAAAGGGCTGGGGCAAAGAGAAGATGTCCACATTGTTGCCCAGGTCGATCCACGTGACATTGGGGAACTTGCTGGGGTCCTTAAGGGTGTCAGTGAGGTCCCGTAGCAGCGCCCGAGTCAGCCGGTTGCCATTGAGTGCCAGCGTGGTGAGGCGGGGCAGGGTGCTGAGCACTGGCAGCAGCTGTAGGACCATGTCGTCCGTGAGGCCTGTGAAGCCCAGCTCCACGCTGTCCACCTGCTCCCCACAGCGCTGCAAATAGCTGGTCACCCGATCCAGGTCACGGGAGGTCAGTGGGATGCCTGACAGGTCCACCGTGTTGTCTGGAGGGCTCCCGGCCAGGACAGCCTTGAGACTGAAGGGGAAAGGGACAGGCCTCAGAAGCAGCAGTGCTCTTTGCCTCTAGTGATCATTTTTATAAAACTTGCAGATCAAACTCAAGGGAGAATCTAGGGAGCTCCAGGCCCCAGCCACATCCGGGCTGGCCAGAACCTAAGGTCTGTGACTACCCTTCCTGTCTCCCCAAGGGGTGTCTGTGTTTGCATCTTCAAGTTTTTCCTTCCTATTCTGTGACCTTAAACTCTGCACTTCAGTTATTAACCTAGAAAATGGAGTTAATGGGGTTATGTGCAGTTAATATATGTAAAACAGAGCAATGCCTTATATAGGTAAGTGATGGGCAAGTATTTGCTGCTGCTGCTATTATTATTAATCACTTGGGTTGAGCTTCCTGCTTCTACCACCCTTGGGTTGTAGTTGAGTTGCCCCAGGATTGGCACAAAGGATCTCTGAGGCCCCATGTTTATGTGTGGGGATCTGTAGGGTAAGCCCTACAGAGGAGGCATGCAGGGGAGGGGGCAGGGCATCCAGGCCTGGGGCTGAGTGTTCTCCACCCATCCCACTCCCTGCTAGCTGCCACCCTTGTCCTTTGTTCCCTTGCTTCTTGCCCTGGGCCAGAGTCCAGGCTGCTTCAGCTGATGGCGAGTGAGTGTGTCTTCCCACCAGCCCCTTCTGTTTGCTAGTGGTGAGATGCTCATTCCCCACATTTCCAAGCGCCCTAGAAGGGGGTTCCCACCTGTTCAAAGAGCACATGTTAGCAGCAGCTCACATCCTGGGCCTCCTGGCAAGGCAGGGTAGGTCCCTGTCTGTGGGATCTGAAGCTGTTGGTTTGCTCATTTCGCCTCTGGGGTCCAGCCCCAGGGTGTTTGAAGGTAATGCTTTCAAGGCATGACATTTAAGTGCTTGGAATATTGCTTGGCATCTATTCAGCATGATTTAACTGTTGGCTGCTGGTATCAATGTTGTTAATAACGCAGACCCAATACCCCAGGGAGACCGCATGGTGACCAGCCCCGCCCCACCCATACTAGTCAAACAGCTACAGTGCTGTCTTCTGCCCCATTCATTCCTTTAACAAGTGTGTGTTAAGCTCCTACTGAGAGCCAGGCACTAGGGTCACTGAACGGGATGGACAATCTCTGCTTTCATTCTTGGGGTGTGGGGGGGATGCAGACCACAAACTTGAGGGAGAAGTGATAGAGTAGCTGGGCACTGGTCTGTGGAGGGAGGAGGTGACATTTGAGCTAAAGGGAAGAAAAAGAAGGTGCAGGCCTTCAGAAGGGTTGAAAGAAGTTCCAGAAGATGGAAAGGCCCTAGGGCTAGAAAGGGCTGGGCCTGACTGTGAACCACCTGGGAGACTGGTGTGGCTGGGACTGGGGAGTAGGGGAAGGCCAGGTCACAAAGTAAGTGTGATGAGAAACCACCAGAGGGGAAGGAGACCTCATTTTCAATGGCTCCCAAAGGAAGAATGGCTTCACTGCCCACGTGTTGGAGAGACAGAAGAAGCTCCTGGATTTCAGGTTCCACAGTCCTGTCCTGTTCTATCTCCATATGTGGCCCTGCCCTCCACCCAGGTGGAGCTCCTGCTGTGGCCAGCTCCATAAGAGCCTCCCAGGGGCCTCCTTCCCAGTGCAGGTAGAGGTGGCCAGAGTGGAAGGAGGTACCAGAACTTGCTCTTCTCCAAGAGGAAGGAGGACAGTTCTTCCCTCCCACGCCTTTGGGACGGACAAGTGAAGCCAGCAGTAGCATCAAGACCTTGCCAAAGAGTCTTCGAAGGCCAGGCACCCTGCCCATGGTCATTTGCAAAAAAGGCAGGAGTGCTTCTTCCTCCAGGGTACCCCCCTCTGTTTCCTATGGTACCTACCAGTTGTAGCTCACAAGGTCTATGTCCTATGTGCTACCCTCCACCATCCATCTTCTCAGGGACTGTCAAGTCCCTGAGAGTCCTTACTGTATGGGCCAGAGATGGTTTAGATGTGGGCCCCTTGCAGACACCCCAGAGTTGGGAGTGTCTACTTTTAGTACCCCAGATATTAGAAGCTGCTCATGCCCCATTGCTTCCAGCCCCATCTAAGTGGACCCATACTCCCCAGTGTCCACCCTACAGCCAGGGTCCCTCCTGCAGCTCCTTATGCCCCCCTGGAATGCCCTCCTGGCTGTTCCCTTGACTGAGTCCTCCTTCCAAGCGTCCCTCTGGCTCCACCCCGCCCTTCTTCCAGCCCAGGGAGGGGCACCATGTGTCACACACTCAGCCTGGCATAGACGCACTGGGGATTGCAACTCACCAGGCCTGTGGTTTCCTCTTCACCAGCCCCCGGTGTCGCCTCCACTGAGAGTGGGGGCTGAGGTGGTATGTCAGCTGGCGGCACAGCTTCTCCATGGCGCCCAGCGCATCGCCTTCCTGCAGAAGGGGGTAGGTCCTGAGTTGCTGGAGCAGCTGGGGGTGCACCGGCCCTGCCCCCAGGCTTCCCGTCACCCTGTGACAGCACAGCTCCTCATGGCTGAGCAGATGCACCTCACAGACAGCAGTGGTTGCAACCAGTCTGTACAATAGTTTTAGGTTTTTTGTTGTTGTTGTTGCTGCAGTTTTTGGCTGGGGCCGGCGCCCTACTCCTAGAGCCACAGGCGCCACCCCAATGGTTTTAGTTTTTGTGGATTAGTTGCTAGCACTGAGAAACAGATTTATGTATCTAAGTCTTGATTTCAGGCAGTATGACAACAGTTGGCCGGAGCTGAGTGCCCACTGGCCCCTTGGCCAGGATCCATTCAGGTCTCTGCCTTTCTCCAAGGGCCATCCTGTTCATTCACTTGCTCAACAAATATTTACTGAGCACTTACTAGGTACCAGGCACTTCTAGGAATCTGGGATATGGCCATGAACATCCTTGTTCTCGTATTTCACAGGTAAAGAAGAAAGTGAAATATTTTTACTTATTTCTCAAATGTGGGAAGATAAAAGAGTGAAGGGGGCAGGTCTTTCCCAGCCCAATCCATTCATCCATGTTACCTGTCTGGTCCTTCAGTATTTGAGTTTGAGACTCTGGGCATTATGGGCTGAATTGAGCCCCCCACAAATTTATATGCTGTCGTAACCCCTAATACCTCAGAATATGACTAATTGGAAACAGGTCCTTTAAAGAGGTGATTAAGGTAAAGTGAGGTCACAGGAGAGGGCTTGATCCAATATGATTGGTGTCCTTTTAGGAAAAAATCAGGACAGATAAGTACAGAGGGAAAGACCATGTGAGGACATGGCTAGATGGCAGCCATCTACAAACCCAAGAGAGAACCTCAAAAGAAAGCAAACCTGCCATCCTTGACTTCCAGCCTCCAGAGTGTGAGAAAATTAATGTCTGTTGTTTCAGCCACCCAGTCTGTGGTATTTTGTTAGGGTGGCCCACCCAAACCGAGACACTGGGATAAAGGATGCAGCAGGAAGACCCTGGAGGACTCCAACTCTGAGGTCCCTGGGGAAGTGTGGGAGCCAGAGCTGTGTGGGAGCAGGGGTGTGAATCCATCTAGGGGGTGGAGTGTGAACCAAGAGTGTGCTTCTGCCAGACCATCCCGTGCCACGGCCAAGGGTTAGCAAGAGCCAGGCAGAGACTCAAGTGTAACCAACAACTCTGGTGAGGGGAGGGTCAACTCCCTGACCTGTGTAGCCCCCGGCCACACAGTGAGCACTCAGCAGGCCGCTTTGTTATGTGACTCCCAGGATCCCACTGAAATGGAGGAGCCATGAAGAACAGTGAAGAGTAGACACTTGGGAACAAAATACATGGATTCCAGTTGGCTTCAGTCACAAAGTGTGGCCTTGGGCAAATACCTGACCTCTCTACGCCTCTGATGGGCATCTGCGAGGTGATCTCACAAGAGATTCTGTGAGGGTTAAGTGAGTTACGACTTGCTTTGGGTAGAGTCCAGCATGCAGCAAGCTCTCCAGGCTGGCTCGGTCAGCGAATACCATGCTGCACCAGTGCGCTCAACTTGGGCAGGGGAAAGAAGGGAGACTACTCCACTCAAACTTGAGCTGAGCTTTTAAGAGCAGGTGGGTTAGTGATATTCTATGGAAACAGGAAACATAAGGCCCCCTGAGTGAAGAGGAAACAATCTGAGCAAGGGCTCCGGGGTCCTGGGAGGGTTGAGACTTTAGGTAGAAGAGAGCGGAAAGGCAGGGCAGGGGATGACCCACTCACACAGGGCCATGATGAGAGGGGCCTCTGGGACCCCCAGCTGGGGGCACCATTGCATTTATCAGGCAGGGGCTCCAGACAGGTCCGAGCTGAATGCATCTATCAGCAGCTGATGAGCACCCCTGGCCAGGGAAGGAGCTGAGGGGAATGTGGGGGCCACCAGACACACAGGAGTGAGAGGAGAAGGAAGCAGAGCCTGGGCACCAAGGAGAAGGGTGGCTAGTGGGGTCGGAGCCCCAAGGAGGCTACAGGGTCTCAGCCAGCACAGGCTCAGGGAGGGGCGGTTGTGGTGGGGGCCGGAGTGAAGGCTGACTTTGGCGGTCAAAGGGAGAATGGGAAGTGACGCCAGAGATGGCACACTTAGGGCCGCAGTTCCCCCCCTTAGAACCTTGCACACTAGGATCCTAAGACACTGATGCCCTGGCCACCTAAGTAATGGTGGGCAGCTTGGGCACAGGGATTTCTAAAACTCTTTAAGTGAGTCCCTTGTGCAGCCATGGTGGAGGAGTGCTGCAGGCGGAACTGGGTGATCTGGCCAGCATCACTACGGGAGCCCCATACCCAAGGACAGAATGCTGCCAGTCTCCAAAGTTGAGAACTGAGCTCCTCAGGGACCCCTTCTCCTCCAACCGCTTCCCAGAGTTTCCAAGATCCTGGTCAGGGGCCCTCCCTCTCCACCCTCTAGGCCTGGGCAGCTGAGCCTTTCAGGAAGGGAACAAAGAAGAGGAAGAAGAGGCGTCAATGCCGCGCCACAGCCACAAGGGGGCAGCCGCGGCAGGGCGCGGCTCCGGATGACTTGGCTCTGTCGCTACCCGGGAGAACAGAGGGAGCAGGGAGACGCAGGCCAAACGGGGACAATAGGCAGGGACACCTAACAGAGCAGACTTGAGACTAGACGTGCGCCAGTGTTCTCACAGAATAGAGAGTTCCCGTCTGCTTGTCCGACCTGAATAAACAATAGCACTGGGGACACATTAAACATCTCTGTGCTTTGCATATGTGAACTTCTGGGGGCTCAGAAGGTGACACCCCAAGTATGGCACCTCGGCATGCCGAGCACTGTGAACAAAGGACATTGGAAGGACTCAGCAGCAAGGTCCCTCTGTCCTTCTCCTGTCCTCTCGTGCCCCCCAGGATTCCTCTTTGCCTAGGAAGCTCAGAGAAGCCAGAACCCCTCTCCAAAGCCAGCCACAGCTTAAAAAGGTCGCTGTCCCTTCCTCCTTGCTCATACTGGAGAGGAAGGAATAGCTGCACAGGCCAAGTGGAATCTGAGCAGCCGGTCCTGCTTCTCCCCTCCCCATGACTACAGCAGGCCCTTCCTCCTGTCACTTTTTACAGGGCTGCCTACTGTCTGATGGTGTCATCAGACCTGACAATAAACTCCCTGGGTTTTGGAGTCTTCTTTTCTCTTTTCTTTCTTTCTTTTTTTTTTTTTTTTACTTTTTCACCCTTCGTAGAGTGCCTGGCGTCACAGCTCACAGCAACCTCCAGCTCCTGGGCTTAGGTAATTCTCTTGCCTTGGCCTTCCGAGTAGCTGGGACTACAGGTGCCCGCCACAACACCGGGCTAATTTTTTGTTGCA
Organism: Arctocebus calabarensis; assembly: GCA_963573935.1. Classification (NCBI taxonomy): domain Eukaryota; kingdom Metazoa; phylum Chordata; class Mammalia; order Primates; family Lorisidae; genus Arctocebus; species Arctocebus calabarensis. The sequence continues at coordinate 8,540 of CAUYON010133877.1, forward strand.
ATTTGGCCGGGGCTGGGTTTGAACCTGCCACCCTTGGTACCACTGCCACCACCACCGGCGCCCTACTCAACTGAGTCACAGGTGCCACCCTAGATACAGAATCTCACTCTGTTGCCCAGGCTGGAGGGAGTGGTAGGATCCTAGCTTACTGCAGCTTTGAACTCCTGGGCTCAAGCGATCCTCTCACTTTAGCCTCTGAGTAGCTGGGACTACAGGCACATCACTATGCCTGGCTAAGGTTTTTAAAAGACAGGGTCTTGTTGTGTTGCCCAGGCTATTCCTGAACTTCAAGTGATTCTTTCACATCAGCCTCCCAAAGTGCCAGTATTATAGGTGTGAGGTACCATACCCAGCAGACCTTCATTTCTGAAGGCTCCCATGTCAATAGAACTTTGATTAAATACATCTGTTATGCTTTTCTATTGTTAAGTGTCAGCTGCGTCCCTTATAATGGGTGAGGACGGGTGTCACACCGTTCTGCCCCTACAAACTCATTATGGTCCTGTACTTCACAAGAATCCCAGGGAGTAGGAGTACTACTCACACTCCCACTTTGCACATGAAGGAACTGAGGCATAAAGGAGTTAGCAGGCTGGCAGCACAATCTGTTAGTAGGAATTGGGACCCAGATCTCATCAGAGGGTGCCAAGGCCAGTGCTGTCTCCTAACCGCCATCCCAGGTGCTCCCTGCGCTGAAAGAGCTTGTCTTGTCTTTGGCTTAGCTGAGCTCAAGGCATTCCTATAACATAAGCAGAAAAGCCTTTAGCTCAACCACCTACTACTGTCCCAGCTCCCTCCTGGGGAGAACAGGCCTGGTCCAGAGTGCAGGAGGAATAGGAGAAGGTGGGGAAGGGAAGAAAGGGAGTATCCTTCCTGCGAGGTTGCAACATTGTGTGGAGAAAGAGCTGAACCCAGGCCGGAGCTCTGTGACACCAGCACTGCCTTGTCCTATGTGTCCAGGTGCCCTGTGCCCAGGTGGCCCCATCCTCTGGAAACTTTCTTCTCTTCTAAAGTGGTACAGCTTAGCAGCCCTCTTATTTATTTATTTGTTTTTGAGACAGAGCCTCACTATTGCCCTGAGCAGAGTGTGGTGGCATCATAGCTCACAGCAACCTTAAACTCCTGGGCTCAAGTGATCCTCCTACCTCAGCTTCCTGAGTAGCTGGGACTACAGGCACCTGCCACATGCCTGGCTAGTATTTTTCTATTTTTGGTAGAGATGGGGTCTTCCTCTTGCTCAGGCTGGTGTCAAACTCCTGAGCTCAGGGAATCCACCCATCTTGGCCTCCCAGAGTGCTGAGATTACAGGCATGAGCCACCGCACCTGGTCCTCCAGCAGCCCTCTTGTGTGACCAGACCCCACTGCTGACTAGGACGACAGACCAGCCCCTTCCCTGGAACCTGGACTTGACACTGAGCGAAACTCCTCCACGGTTAGGACCCTGACTAGTAAGCTGGGGCACAGGCAGCCATGCAGGGTGCAGAGTGGACAGGGAGGGAGGCCCAGTGGGCAGCCAGGAGGTGACACCACAGTATCGATGGGGCTGATTCTCTTCCAGGCTTGAGCAGCCCAAAGCCAGTGTGCTGTGGGTGGGGTGCAGTCAGGGAAACTTAGGACACTGCTGGGTCAAGTGGTGGTGGGGCCTCTCCAGACCTGCCCAGTGACACTGCCAGGGCCCTGGGGAAGAATGAACGTCTTTGGGGGCTTCACACAGACCTGCAGGGAAAGATGCTCCAGGTGACCTGCAGGCCTTCCCCAGCACCTGATACTGCTCCATCGCTGCACTGCCAGCCTAGGCTGCCATCTACCATCTTCACACCCTATGAGCTTTGGTAACTGCCCCAGGACCCCACCAAGCACAGCCCTCCACTGCCTGCACTCAAAGGTGTCCCTCATTCATTTCTAAATTCTTTCCGTCATCCACCTGTTAAATGCTGACTGCCCTGCTCACTTCACTGAGCACCAGGCACCGTTCCATAGGTGGGGACCTTGTGCTGGTTTTCTCTGCTTATTCCTTCCCCACTGCCTGTTCCCTGCTCTTCCCTGTGCCCTGTGCTCCAGGGCTGAGCTCTGGAGTTCCCTCCCTGCTTCAGCATGCATGATGCCGGCCTCTAAGCCAGTCCTCACCCCAGCATCCATCTCCTTCCACACTGGATCAGGGATGGCGTGGGTGACACCAAACCTAGAGAATGGCAGCAGTGCTGGTTTGGGACTTCTGAGATGAGGTCATAAAAGGTACTACAGCTTCCCTATTACCACCTGCTCTGGCACAAGCCAGCAGCCACGATGCGAAGGGACGCAAGCGGTTCTATGGTGAGGCCCTTAGGGCAAGCAATGAGGCCTCCTGCCAATAACTCTATAATGTGCCATCTTGGAAGTGGACCTGCCACCCGCTGCCACGCCTTCTGATACCTGCAGCCCTGTCTGATGCCTCGAGAGACCTTAAGCTAGAACTACCAAGCTAAGCTGCCCTGAATGTTGGACCTACAGAGGCTGTAGAACAACACATGTCTTTTGCTTCTAGCCACTGAGTTTTGGGATAATTTGTTACATTGTGATGAATACGGTGTGGCTTTGGACCCTGCATTCTCACCCTGCTCTGCCAGCAGGTTCCCCCACTGCCCGTAGTGCAGCAACTTCCTGCTGCTTGGAGGCTTTGGTGTCTCAACGTTCTCTGCTGATTTCTTTTATCCTGCCCACAACCCTTTATTAACTCTTCTTAAAAATTCAAAATGGAATGTGTCACTTGCTTCCTGCCTGGAGCAGGATGCAACTGTGAAGGAGAGAGACATCACCATTCTGGAGGGGAAAGCAGACAATAAATTAGCAAGGTGGTTTCAGAGAGCAGCAAGTGAAATGCAGAAATGAATGAGGAAATGAACAGGGCTCAAGACAGGTAGACCAGGAGGCTGACCCTAGGTAGGCTTGTTGAGGAAGGCCTCTTGGGAACTTTTAGGAAGGAAGCTCAGAGGAAGTAGGGGTGTCACGTAGTCAAGAGGGTATCAAAGATCCCAGGGCCGGAGAGAATCTGGACATGCCAAGGAACAGAGGCAGCTGTGTGCAGGGCGACAGGGGGGAGATGAGACTACCTCACTTGTACAGAGACTGTGTGCTAAAGGATTTTCAGTGAGACGTGTGTGATCCCACATACAAGGGAGACGGCGTTCTCTATACAATGGACACTACTAACAGCAGGCTCAGCCTGGGGAATGCATGGCTTAGGGATCTCCCACCTCTGCCTCATCCACAGCTAGGACAGTCCTTCAGAAGAGCCACACCTGCCACATGGCCTTGGGCATCGGCAGGGACCTCCCGGCCTCCAGCAGGGCTGCCCCCACCCCCTGCTAGCTGGCTCTGCGACTCCTGGTCAGGGAGCATCACGCTCCAGGTCTCTGAGCCCAGGGACCAGATCTTCCTGACAACTAGCCTGCTAGGTCTTTGCACACTACTCAGCACGTGGCAGGTGCCCACCAACTGGTTAGCACCTTCTCTGCACTGTGTGCTCACATGCGCCAGGCATACACAAGAGCTTCTTGTGAACCATCTCATCTCACTCTCCAAACAGCCTGATAGGAGAGAGATGATTTCTATGTCCATTTTAGAGTTGAAGAGAACAAAGTCCACGTAATTCAGTGATTGGAGAAAGGTTACACTACGCCATGGGTTGAAATCATCTCCCCAGAATTCCTATCCTCAAGGTGATGGTGTCAGGAGGTGGGGCCTTTGGGGGAATTAGGTCATCAGGGTTGAGCCCTCATGATGGGATTAGTGCCCTCACAGGGTAGGCCAGGCCAGGGAGCTCCCTACCCTTTTTTTTTTTTTCCTTTGTTTTTGAGACAGAGTCTCACTTGGTTGCCCTCAGTAGAGGGCTGTGGCATCACAGCTCACAGTAATCTCAAACACTTGGACTCAAGCAATTCTCTTGCTCAGCAAGAGAATTCTCTGTAGTCCCAGCTACTTGGGTGGCTGAAGCAAGAGAATCACTTCTGTCCAAGAGTTTGAGCTTGCTGTGAGCTGTGATGCCACAGCACTCTACCAAGGATGACAAAGTGAGACTGTCTCAAAAAAAAAAAAAAAAAAAAAAGCTCCTGGTGATTGAGGGATGTGACAGAAGGAAGAAAAAGGACAGAGAAGAGCTGAGTGTGGAGTGTCCTGGCTCTCCCCTGACGTCCCTGTGGGGGTCCAGCTGCACATCCCTGGGTAAGCCAGCCTGGCACCCACAAGGCTCAGCCTAGGCCCTGGAGCTGTCAGGACAGGGGCAGAACCTCCCCTCTAGGAGGGGCTGAGGCGCAGTTTGGGTGCCCAGAGAGTCCTAGGGCTTTTCCTTCTGAAAAGGAAGTCCTGGAGATGCTGGGCAAGGTGAGTGGGACCACCACCTTTTCCAGGCAGGAAAGGAACATGACTGAAGGGGTGGGTCAACTTGGAGTTAAAGGGAATTACTAATTGGGAGTAGTGGGGATTGAGAACCCCATGCAGGGCTGCCGTCATTCTTGGATGGCTTCTTTGTGCAAATAAGAAGTCTGCCTTTAGTTCTGCATCATGGTCATGGTTTGGTGGGCAGAGAGAGGGCTGGGTTTTAATCATTCCCTGATTCTCTCCAACGCCTACCTCTCTCTGAGCATGACTTTGTGCAGTGTAAACCTGAACAACTGTACATGGTGTACCTGGCCCCGAATAACAGAGATGGCTACTCGGCTCCAGACCTGTAGGAATGAGGGCTTCGTGTTGCTGCAGCTTCTAGTTTTTTGGATTTTTTTTTTGCCGTTTTGGCCGGGGCCAGGTTTGAACTCATCACCTCCAGTCTATGGGTTGGCGCCTTACTCCTTTGAGCCACAGGCGCCGCCCAGAGTCTAGTTTTTTAAGGGTAGCTGAATCTAGGGATCGTGTGAAAAATCCTGTTTTTAAATGCTGGCAATGAATTCACCCTGTGGGCCAAACAAAACCCATCCGTGCTGATGGCGCCAAGGGAGGGCACCTTGGGGCTGCTCTCTTGGCGCCTGCAGGAGAGGATTCTCCTGCTCAGAAAGGTGCCCACCTCATACCCTGGGAACTGGCTGAGACTGCAGAGCCCTACCGGCTTGGGGCAGTGGATGTAGCGTGCCAGGCTGATGATGAGGTCATGAGTGATGGGGTCTACCAGGTTCCGGAAACTGGCATAGCGATACAGAACGTCATCCAGCGAGGTCGACTCCATGCCCAGGTCCTGTAAGAGCAAAGGGTGCCAGAGGTCAGGATGGCTGCTTTACTCACCTTGCCCAATACCCCAGGACAAGCGGGCACAGACCACTGGGTGCCCCTGCAGGCAGCTCAGCATCCCCCAGAACCCTGGCAGGGAAGCATCTGCAGGCCCTGAGGGGGCTGGACGAAGCCCTGCGTCTTTCTCTCTCTCTCTGAGCCGAGGAAAAGCAGGCTGGACATTCGCAGGCTCCACAGTCTGTGCAGGTCCCACTGTGTTCACCTCTCCCGTGACGTCACTGGCCTATGCCTCTCCGTTTTCCCAGAGGATGAAGCCAATGGTGGCCTGCTACAACGAGAGTGGCTGCTTCCCCACTGGCGGCAAAATTTGGAACCAGCACGCATAGCAAAACTCCTCGGCCTTGTTACAGGATCACTCATTGATAAAGAGTTCTGTTTTCGGCTTGGCGCCCGTAGCAGTGGTTACAGTGCCAGCCACATACACCGAGGCTGGCAGGTTTGAACCAGGCTGGGGCCAGTTAAAACAACGACAACTGCAACCAAAAATAGCCAGGCGTTGTGGCAGGTGCCTGTAGTCCTAGCTGCTCGGGAGGCTGAGGCAAGAGAATCGCTTAAGCCCAAGAGTTTGAGGTTGCTGTGAGCTGTGACATCATAGCACTCTACTGAGATGTAGTGAGACTCTGTCTCCAAAAGAAAAAAAAAGTTGTGCTTTTTTCCTGCTCTGAAGTCATATTTACTTCTCCTGGGCACAGTACCCTATGCCTTGGGAGCTTTTGAGCTGCGGGTCAGTGGCGCTCCCTCAGGAATGGTATTACTTAGGGTCCCCTGATGGGGAAGGTGGTGGGTGGAGTCAATGGTAGAAGCTGCTGGAACGGAGGTTCCCAGGGAGGGACAAGGGTCTGGGGGTTTCAGGGATACAGAATGCTGGCATCTGAGGAAGCAGGAAGGTCTCGCCTGCCATTCTCCCATGAAGCAAAGGCCATCAGAATTCTATGACCTTCCTCTAAAGTGGGTCATGAAACCCTTGAGCTCAAGGAGTCACTTGCTTTACAGAAGTAAAGAAATGTGTGATTTGTCTACCCAGGGGAGTTGGACTAAACTCTGAGCCTCTCTGTGTGGAAAGGTGTGGGCACACCTTCTCCCCTTCTTCCAGCCCCCTACCCATCTGGCAAGCTGTGGTCCCTTCTGTGGCGATTTGCATAGATCAGACAAAGACAACATTCCCACCCAGGAGAATGAGGGGTGCCCCTGGGTGGGCAGGGCAGGCAGGCCGACCTGCCCTGTGCCACGCACGCCCTGGGCCCTCTTGAGCTGCTCTGGCACAGCCCAGAGGAGTAGGAGGGTCCTAGCCCCAGTGGCCAGGGTCCAGCAGCAAGGGTGGTGGGGGAAATGTGTGGGTGACCATCTGAGTTGCTGCAGGGGCTTGCTTCTTGTTTTGTTGGGATATTCTGGTCTTTTCTAAACACCTTCCCCATGATTCTGAAACATCCCAAGAAGGTCGATGGGATCTGTGCAGAAGAAGTCCCCGGATACCAACTCCTCCAGCTGTCAGAATCTCAGGAAGGTGGGGATGGCCTAGGCCCAGCCTGGGGCTGTCCTGCACAGACCCCCATCTGCTCTTATCCACCATGGGATGAGCTGGGCAGGAGGCAGGGGGAAAGCAGGCTCTGTGGCTTGGTAGCTGACGTTTCTAAGAGCAAATTTAAAAAGGGTCTTTACGATTATAAGAGGGACTTTACTTAGCAAACGCAATCAGTGTGACCTGGTTTCTTGTATCCTCAATGAATCCCCAACAATTAAAAAAAAAAAAGGGGTCTTTGCCGTGTGGATCTGGAGGGGCCAGGGTGTCTCCTGGGAGCAGGCTCTCTGAGTCTCTGTGCTGGTCAGGTCCAACCTGACCAAAGAATGCAAAGTTAGGGGCATTCTGCCTCCTGCCCCTTGTGACAGCTTCACTGGTGCTGCAGTGAGGACAGGAGGGGCCGGTCTGGAGGGCTTTATTTTCCACATGGCAGGAATGAACCTTGGAGGCACACTGCTAGCCCTGTACCAGGTTGTCTGGCTGCTGACGTAATTACCAGGGACCTGCATCCGGGGGCTCAAGGTCTGGCATAGCTGCGGTGGCAGGCAGCTTCTCAAGTGTTGGCTGCCGAGGCCTAGAGCCCCTTGTAAAACCAAGTATCACACTAGCTTGGACCTCTGGTCCTGCCCTGGCATCTTCAATCTCGAAGGCAGTGCTGTATCCTGAGGCAGGTGACCTAACATCATTAAGCCTTAGTTTCCTCATCTGTCAGATGGGGACAGTGACTCTAGCATCATGAGTAGATGAGAGAAACACCACCAAGTAACATATATAAAGTATCTGGCAGGGATGAGAGTGGATGCCCTGAGCCCACTTCACTTGCAGTTCTTGATTTCTGTCCCCTCTATTGGGAAAGAGCCCCCCCCTTATATAGCGGTTCTTAACTCGGTTTTGGATCAGAGACCCAGTTGAGAATGTGTCAAGAGCCATGATCTTTTTTCCAAGAAAAACACAGGAGTGAGGGAAGGGTTAGGACCTTCCACACTCTTCGTGTGGTCAGGAGGGTGTGCAGGAGTCATGGACCTGTGGAATTCTGGGACACAAACCATCACCCAGTAACATGCAGAATCTCAGGGCTAGAGGAGGCTGGGAGGCAGGAAGGCCGGAAGTCAAAAGGGCTTGTGGTCTCGGGTCTCAGAGGCCTATGTGGCCTAGCGCCTCGCTCCCCAGCTGGACCTTGCTTATACCTTGAGCCTCCCCTTCCTGGGGCCAGGGAGGTAGGGAAGGAAGGCAGAAGACGACGGTAAAAACAGAAGGTGTCATTCCCATGGTCAGAGGCTGGACTGTGGCCATGGGAGGAGGCCAGAGGCTGCAGTTATTTTTCTTCTTTAAGCTGCCTGTAAGCTGGGATGCTCCTCTGTGGCTGTCGACATGTCAGCCTCTGTCCCTCCCCTGCTTCCCCTGTGCATCCCTTGTCACCTAGTGGTCTTCCCCTTACAGCCATCCTTGCTCCCTGTCCCCAGATGCCCCTGGGAGAAAACACTGGACACTAGGCCCAGCTGAAGCCCAGCTAACTGAGAGTCTGTGGCAAGACCCTTCTCTCTTGGGATCTCCTCTCCAGGTGAACCACACAGTAGTTAGTAAGTTGTATTCCAAGATCTTGGGGCCGTCAGGTTGGGGCAGGGGTGGGCAGGAGAGGGGAGAGGGGGCAGCGAGGCTGTGGGCTGTGGTGCTCAGTAGAGTAGCTCCTGGTTACAGACAGACAGACACACAAAGGTAGTTCTGTTGCCGAAGAAAAGCCTGGTCGCCCTGCACTGAGTGACCATTAGGGTTTCTCAGTTCTCAGGCTCCTACCAGCCCCACTTCATCTTCCCAGCTTCTGCCACATTTCAAGGTCAGTTGAGGCTGACCTGTCCTGAAAGGACCTAGTGCCAACTCAGAGGCTGGGGCAGGTCTGAGAAGACGCCGCATGTCCTTTCCCAGAGTCACGAGCCGCCACCACCTCCTCTGGCCGGTTGCCCTAAGGCATGCCGTGCTGCTGTGTCTCCTCGGAGTCCTTCCCTGGGATGGGGGAGTGGGGAGAGGGGAGTCTCCCAGGCAGGCGCTCTGGGTCACTGTGAGTCATGGCCTCTGCCCTCCCTGTGAATTCCAGCTGGGTGGGGCTCCCCAATGTCCCAAGGCCATGGCAGTGAAACCCAGGCGGAGCCTGGCCAAAGGTCCCCAGAATGCTTGTGCTATTTCAGGGCACTTCACAGTCCTGAGGACCTGGCCACGTCCAGGTGTCCTCTGCACATCCACTCCCAGTGAGCCAGTTTACTGGGGATGACTGTGTCCCCATCCATGGAGGCTACTTATGGTACTGGGTGAAGGAGGGGAACTCCCTGAACTCTCAGGTGTCACAGAAGGCTGCAGCCTAGGCCCCAGCCCCAGGAAGCGTCCTCTCTTTGCCCCTGTACATGGACACACGGACACTGCCCAACAGGGCCATCTGGCCCTCCACTCTGCCCTGGCTTCCAGGAAGAGATGGGGGGCAGGCATGTGAGGAAACTGGGAGAACCAGATCCAGACGTGGCCCCTCCTGGGCACAGCCCTAGCCCGGGAGGGGCTGGTTTGCCTGTAGAGTTCCACACACTCAGGAAAAGCTCATCTTCCTCTTATGGGTCTGGGTACCACCTCTATGAGCAGCCCCCAAAACCTGGCCATTCAAGCTTCAGTTGTGTGGGACCCAATTCCTCGAGATGGTGCCCCCTGGACAGACTCGTTGCCGTGGGGCCAGAGATGAAGGGCCTGGGGTGGAGAGTGGATTTCTAAAAAGCTGGTAGAGATTGGTAGGGGCGGGGTTGGTATTAGAACAGCATTTCTCAAGGTGTCTTCTGAAGACCTCGGGGAGGAGTCATTGAAGCCATTTTGGGGGCATAGCCAGGTCCTCTTTTCCCTCCACACAGCCAGACCTACTTCAGCCAAAACAGCCTGTCACCTGCCGGGGATGTGGGCGCAGCAGAGAACCCGCTGTCATCTAGGGGGTCACAAACATGGAAATGCCAGCTTTCTCATTTTTCCCCTTTGGAGAGTGCAGTCATTTTGTAAAATGTATTTCTTCCCCAGGTGAACTTACTAATTTTAAATGAATAAAGATGTCCTTCAAAATGTCCTCGTTTTAATTTCTGCCATAGTAAATAGCATTAGCTATGTGATACGACCCCCCTAGGGAAAACGTCTTTGAGGCCCTCAATCATTTTAAAGGGTATAAAGGGTTCCTGAAACCCAGAAATGTCTGAGTCTTGGGGTGAGAAGAATGTGGTGCCCCGTAGGAAGGGGCTGAGAGTGGGGTGCCAGGTTAGGAACTGGGGGTCCCCTGGGAAGGGTGTAGCCTCCCAGGCATTCCTCTGGACCTCTGCTCTGTCCCCCACACCCCGACACCTCACTAGGCTGTCAGGGCAGATACAGCTTTGTGTGGTGGCACTGAGGGTCCAGAAGAGCCCCCGCCCACACTGGGGTCTGCAGAAGGAGACACATCCAACCCAAGGAATGGGCCCTGGACTTTCCACCTAGTGCACACCAGCCCTGGGGAGCCGGAGCAGGGATACTGACCCAGTCCAGCGTTGGAGAGGACAGCTCAGGAAGCAGACCTGGAAGGGGCTGGGGTGGGGCTCCCTGGGGAATTTGGTGTTTGCCTGTGAGCCCCTCTTAGTCTTCGCTGGTCTGACGGGCACCTTAGCGGCAGGTTACTGCTCTCTTGACTGCATCGATGGTAACACCTGGCGTTTGGCTTCAGGTTGTGGGCCTGTGTGCAAAGTGTCGGCACTGAGGGTGCTGCTCACGGCCCCCCTTGCTCCTTGAGGTTCCCTCCCTTCACTTTGTCCCTGCATAGCTGGGAAATGTCACCCAGTGTTTTCCCCCAGAAGGAATTCAAGGACGGTTCCTTTCTGAGCTTAGGCTTACCCGAAAATTCGCTCATGCTGATGTCACCCCTGAGGATAACCTGGTTTAAAAGAAACTCCCCGCCACATGCCATGGACATCCTTGATGCTCATAGCTTTCAGTGCTGCAGGGCTTCTGTGTCCTTAGTTGCTTTTTCAGCCCTGGTGCTTGTAGGCTGTCTTTGCCTCTAACCACCCTATTGTGTCTCATGGAAAGCACCAGCACACTGTTCCTTGAAAGAAATCTCTCCAAGTCATCAAAGGACCACCCCATTCGTGACACCCCCTTTGTCCTAAAATCCCTCCCCTGTATGTCTCCTGTTACCACCTGTCCCTCACATTCTTATCTCCCCCTGCAAACCCTCTGCTCTTCCTAATACAAATCAACCTGTTTGGCCCACCAAACAAGCCCACCCCCCCAAAAATCCCAGGAAATAACAAGGGTTGGTGAGGATGTGGAACCTTTGGGCACTGCTGGTAGGAATTCAAAATGGTACAGACACCATGGAAAATGGTACAGCAGTGGCTAAAAAAATTAAACATAGAAGTATCATATAATCTAGCAATTCTACTTCTGGATACCTAAGCAAACAAACTGAATGTCAAACAGACATTGTACCCCCATGTTGATAACGGCACTATTCACAATAGCCAAAAGGTTATTGTGATGCACAAATGGATAAACAGATGCACAAAATGTGGTCTATCCCTACAGTGGAATATTAGTAGGCCCTAAAGAGGAAGGCAATTCTGACACTCGCTGCAACACTGAGGAACCCTGAGGGCTCTGCTACGGGAAACAAGCCAGTACAGAAGAACACACACTGTGGGATTCTACTTACAAGAGGCTCTGGGAGCAGTCAATTCATATAGACAGAAAGTAGAAATGGTGAGGGCGGAGGGGTGGGGGATTATTATTTAATAGGTACAGAATTTTAGTTTTGCAAGATGAAAAGAGTTCTGGAGGTTGGCAGTGCATGTACTCAATGCCATTGAACTGTACACTTAAAAATGGTTGAGATAGGGCAGTGCCTGTGGTTCAGTGGTCAGGGCGCTGGCCCTATATAACGAGGGTGGTGGGTTCAAACCCAGCCCTGGCCAAACTGCAACAACAACAAAAAAATAGCCAGGCGTTGTGGCGGGCGCCTATAGTCCCAGCTACTTGAGAGCCTAGGAAAGGGAATCGCCTAAGCCCAGGAGTTGGAGGTTGCTGTGAGCTGTGTGACGTGACAGCACTTTACTGAGGGTAATAAAGTGAGACTCTGTCTCTACACAAAAAAAAAAAAAAAGAAAAAAAAAGGTTGAGACAGCAAATTTTTTTTTTTTTTTTGGGCAGTTTTTGGCTGGGGCTGGGTTTGAACCTGCCACCTCCAGTATATGGGGCCGGTCGGTGCCCTACTCCTTCAAGCCATAGGTGCTGCCCCGAGACAGCAAATTTTATGTTATGTGTATTTTACCATAGTTTTTTTTGTTTGTTTTGTTTTGAGATAGAATCTCACCATGTTGCCCTGGTTAGAGTGCTGTGGTGTTACAGCTCACAGCAACCTCAAACTCTTGGGTATAAGAGATTCTCTTGCCCCAGCCTCCCAAGTCGCTGAGACTACAGATACCTACCACAATGCACGACTTTTTTTTTTTTTTTTGTAGTTGTAATTGTTATTTGGCAGGCCCAGGCTGGATTTGAACCCACCTGCTCTGGTGTATGTGGCTGGCACCCTAGCCGCTGAGCTTTTGCTACAATTTTTTTAAAAAGGACCTGGGCCCAGGCAGGCAAACATAGACATCTTCTTGACATAGGAGGGAGCAGAGGAGTGTGTGGGTGTGTCGGGCCATTTTTTTCCTCCCTTGCGTAATTTTTTACCACTATGCGTCCAGGTGTGGATCTCTTTTCTCTGGATTTACCTTCAGGTTTGGGGGCTTTCCATCTGCAGACCTTTATTCAGGCTGGCTTTTCCTCAGGAGAACCAGTATCAACTCTGTTTTCTGTAGATGTGTATCCCTCGTGCTCATCTTTTTTGAGGTCTTTGGAAGTGTGTATCACTTCCTCGGAGGGCCAGGGTCTGTCTCCTCATCACGGATCTCACACTCCGTGCCCCGTCTCCCCTGTCACCGCGAGGACTGTGCGTCGGCTAGCATTTCATTTCCTTGCACGTCTCATTTTGCTCGTTAATCTCCCCTTCATCTCATCCTGTTGGTTTTCTTTCCCATCTCAGCTTGGTCTTTTTTAGTGGCCTTTCGTTCTTTTCCCACAAAGTTAATTTTTTTCTGGATTATGCCAAAGCTCATTTTCAGAGGTTGAGATTCAGGTTCTAGAGTATTTATCCTGTGTCCAGCCTGTTTTCTCCCCACTTTCTCTCACCCTTGAAGAAGTGAGACGTTGTGAGAGCCCCCTCTACTGGCACATATGCCCCTTTCCTCACGGGTAGGAGCTGAACCCACCTCTAGGCCAGCCACAGGCTGAGTCTCGGGTACTGCGCTAATACCACTCCGACCTTGAGAAGAGACATCTTCTCCCGCCTTGTGGCCTGGATCTCTGACGCACATAACAGTAGAGCCCATGGAAGTCTGCAGTGGGGTCTGTAGGTCGGGGCATATCCTGCCCTTGGCCAAGCCCACCAGCCACGCTGCCCTCCCTGTCTGGTGCTTTCTGGGAGCTGCTGTCTCTGAGCGATGCAGACAGAGGCAGGGGAGAGGGGGCAGGAGAGGGAAGGCAGCTCTGTTTCTATGCCCAAATCGTCACCCAGCCGCGTGGGCAGGGCCAGGTGGCTGCTCAAATTGGTGAAGTCCTTGGCCTGAGGAGAGAGCAGCTTCCTCCCTTTCTTTGGGAGGTCTCAGGTTCCTGAGGGGAAGCCTGGATCATGTCATTCCTGGAGCAGTTCCATGTGTCTGGCAGTGAGAGGAGGTTCCTGTCAGACTGTCCACCTGTCTTTGTTTACAGTGTTCCCAGTGTGCTGGTCTTTTTTTGTGCCTTCTTAGGTGTGTCAGGGGAAAGCTGGGGGAAACCACAGAGCAGACTGCCAGGCAGGCTCTATTTTAAACCTCATCCCCCCCCTTTCCCTTTTAGACACATTTTAAACCCCATTCCCAGAAGGAAGGCCCCGCGGGAAATTAGCTGGCATTTGTCTCTGTCCTCCAGGCATGACTCTACAGTTTCTGCAACAACGGAGTTGAGGACAGAGGTGGGCAGCTGGCTCTGAATATTAATCAGCAGAGGCAGACAGCTTCCATACCGAAACCACTACAGCCCGAATGTGCAAAGCTGCTTAATGAGGTTGTAATCAAACTCAGCCCGCCAGAAGGAAATTAATTAGAGTCCAGAGGGCAGGCAGGGAGTGGAACAGCTGCCCCCTCCTGGCTCTAGAACATCCTCAGTTCCCAAGGGAGGGACCTGGGTGGGGGTGGTGGTGGTGGGGAATACCAGGCCTGAGCTGGGGCCCTGGACTCCATCCCTTCCTTGTGACATTCTGGCTTGCCTTCCAGGGGACTCCCAGGGGAAGGAAGAAAAATGTCAGGTGCTGTTAGGGAAACACAGCACCAGGAAGCCTCCAGGGAGAGAAGCTGGGACACCCTAGAGTTAAGGAGCCAGGTGCAGATAGACTTGCTTCTTCAGGAAGACAAAGATCTCTTTGGAAGAAGCAGAGTCATCAAGTGCCATGGGGAAGCATCCCTCTTTCTGCCTCCAAATCAGATGTACACACTGATCACAGCAAACAGATACAGGACGCAGAGGGCTGAATGGTGGCATCCAAAAGACACACACAGCCTTGTCCCTGGAAACCTTGAATGAGACTTCATTTGGAAGAAGATGAGATCATCCTGGTTTATCTAAGTGGGCCCTAAATCCAAAGCAGGTGTCCTTACAGGACACACAGAAAAGACTCACCCAGAAAAGGTTAAGGCAGAGATGTGGCCACCACCAGCAGTGAAGCGGGGAAAGAATGACGTCTCCCCTAGTGCCCCTGAAAAAGGAGCAGTGCTACCAGCACCCTGATTTTAGACTTCTGGACTCCAGAACCATGAGCGAATAAATTTCTGTTGTTGTAGTCATTTGTTACAGCAGCCTCAAGAAACTAATACACGGGATGGGGACATTTTCCCCACAGGGCACAGCAGGCAAAAGGGAGAAAAGATTAAGACAATAAAATGTCTTTTTAGACAACAACAACAAAACAAATGAAAACAAGGGTGAAGGGAGTGCTGATGTGTGCCACAGTGAGGATGAATCTTGAGGACATCATGCTGAGTGAAGTAAGCCAGTCACCAAAGGACAAAGACTGCACATCCCACTTACCTGTGGGACCCTACCTGCCCAACCTAGTCAAATCCATAAAGACAGAATGTGAAATGGTGGTTCCAAGAGGCTGAGGAGGGTGAATGGGGAGTAAGTGTTTAATGGGTGGAAAGTTTCCGTTTGGGGAAGATGAAAAGGTTCTAGAGAGGGAAGGTGGTGGTGGTTGTACAACAACATGAATGTGCTTAATGCCACTGATTTGCACACCTAACCACAGTGGTAAATTCTATGTTGTGTATATTTTAACATAATAAAAAAACTGTGGTGAGTGCAGTTAAGCAGAGAAGAGAGACTCACCAGTGGGCCCTGCCACAGCAGGGATTCTGTACCATGAGGGAAACCAAGGATCTCACTCTGACTCCCGGGACTCGGGGCGCTGGTGCGGCCTCGGATTCCAGATCCTGGTCATTCGAGAGCAGGCTGCTGAACAGCTAGGGGGCGCTCATGGGAAGAACAGGGCGAGAACTCAACGAATAAAACAGACCTACTAGAGCGGTGGAGCCATGAAGAAGCTCTAGATGGGGGCGAAGTCTGGTGATGGGGTGGGACGAAGGCCCAGAAGACATCGGCTGGGACCCCTGGAGGGGGCACTTGGAGTTCAAAAGCAACCGGAGTGGGATTACTTCCTCAGTCACAGCGAGGTGGCATCTTTAGCCCACAAAGGGTTAGAATGAAACAAGGAGATAGTGCAGGAAATCAAGTCCAAATACGCTTAGGTATATATAAATCTGGTATTCCACACGTCGTGATGCTCAAGAGAATTAGACCTATCAGAGTATCTAACAGATTGGCCTTCCAATTCCAATTTGAAGTGGGTAACTGAGTAATTGATTTTAAGCTTATGATTTTAAGCAGAACACGGAAAGAGGATTTGGCCAAGTTTGTAATACTTTTGAAATGTTTCAGAGAACTTAATAGTCACCATATTTATAAGCTTAACTTACTAAATTTTAAGAATTGTTTAGGAACCTGGGAAAGTCCTGCTTGTTTTAGGATGGGTATTTATCAACTTAAGAAAACAGGTGTGTGTTACCCTCAGAGCAGCAAGGACAGGATTGTGCAGATGACAGGGAGCCTGCAGGGTCTGGGGTGGGGTTCAGGGGTACGCCTGGAGAAGGAGGACTATTAGGTTGAGCATCAAAGCAGACACTTCTCAGCGGCGCCTGTGGCTCAATGGGCTAAGGCGCCAGCCACGTACGCCTGAGCGGGCAGGTTCGAATCCAGCCCGGCCTGACAAACAACAATGACGGCTGCAACCAAAGGGCGTTGTGGCGGGCGCCTGTAGTCCCAGCTACTTGGGAGGCGGAGGCAGGAGACTCACTTGAGCCCAGGAATTGGAGGTTGCTGTGAGCTGTGATGCCACAGCACTCTCTCCAGGGTGACAGCTTGAGGCTGTCTCAAAACAACAACAACAACAACAAAACAGGATATCTTAAGTTTATAAAATCATCTTAAGATATTTAAAGAAATTTAATTTCTTTTTTTTGTGTGTGTGTGGTTTTTGGCCGGGGCTGGGTTAGAACCTGCCACCTCTGGCATATGGGGCCAGAGTCTTACTCCTTTGAGCCACACGCACTGCGCAAAAATTTAATTTCTGAAGTTATAAACTCTGCAGACTTGAACAAGATCACTTAAATTGACCAGAATAATGAAACTGGTGCGTTCAACTTAAAAGCTGAAGGAAACACTAGGTTTAAATTTTTCCACATATATATATTTTTAAAATTTTGTGTTCGAGAGGGGTCTTGCTCTGTCACCTAGGCTAGAGTGCAGAGGCATCATAGCTCACTGCAACCTCAAACTCCTAGGCTCAAGTGATCATCCTGCCTCAGTTTCCCAAGTAGCTGGGAATACAGGTGTGCACCATTATGCCTGGCTAATTTTTCTATTTTTTTGTACAGATGGGGGTTTCACTCAAGCTGGGTTGAATGCCCAGCCTCAAGTAATCCTCCTGCCTCAGCCTCCCAAAGCCCACTTTGATATATATTAAATGGGAAAATCAAGTAGTTGTAAATTGTGTGTGTGTGTGTACCCTCAGAGCAGAGTTGTAAATTCTGTGTGTGTGTTACCCTCAGAGCAGCAAGGACAGGATTGGGCAGATGACAGGGAGCCTGCAGGGTCTGGGGTGGGGTCCAGGGGCATGCCTGGAGAAGGAGGACTATTAGGTTGAGAGTCAAAGCACACACTTCTCAGGTTTGGAAGACACTGAACAAAGCAAATCAGTGAAATAAAAGCAACCACCACTCTCTTCTCTCCTTGTACCCAGAAGTGGGTGGGTACAGTGGCGCATACCTGCAATCCCAGCACTCTGGGAGGCCAAGGAGGGTAAATCGTTTGAACTCAGGAGTCTGAGACCAGCCTGAGCAAGAGTGAGACCTCATCTCTATTAAAAATAGAAACATAAGATTGCCAGGTATGGCAGTGGGTGTGTGTAGTCCCAGCTACCTGGGAGGCTTAGGCAAGAGGATCACTCGAACCCAGGAGCTTGAGGTTGCTGTGGCTATGATGAGAGAGGGGTGAGAGAGTCAGATTCTCTCAAACAAACAACAGCAATAAAAACTACCCCAGAAGCACAGGAGCCGTACCTGAAGGTGAAGTGTCCTCGCCCCCTACTGAAGCCCAGCGCCTGCCCCACCTGCACAGGCCCATGAGCCTGGCACCCAGGGAGGTGCCTATTAGCACCCGGTGTCACCACCTGGGTGGTGATGGGGAGGCCTGCTTTGCAGGCTTCCAAGCCAGGAAACTGAGGTTTGGCTCAGCATGGCCAAGGAGTGAGGGGCAAACTGGGGCTCCCTCCTGTCCCTCCGAGGCCATGGCCCTGCAGGTTCCTGAAGCCAGGCCCCTGGCAGGCTGGCCCTGCTCACTAGTGACAAGTGTTGCTGCGGGGTCTGCCCTGCCCAGCGGGATTTATCAGACTGGGCAGCAGAGTTTGGCAGCTTTGCTCAGCAAGGGGCTTCAGGACTGCTGTGTTGTTTGTGTTTTAACTTGGAAGTCTTTAAAAAGACAACCCCTGCATGAAACAGGCCTCTGGATACAGATGTCCTGGCTATGCTAAATGTAATTTAATTAAAATCGAATAAACTGCAGTAGCAACAAATAAAACCAAAAGGATGCTTTCTCTTTAGAAAAATCTCAAGTGAGCCAGGAGGCCTTTGAGCTGTACCGAGGGCTTGGTCCACTTCCCTTAAGTCACAGCTCCCCCCAGACATGGCTCAGGACCTAGTCCCAGTCCTGGTAACCCACCCCTTACCCACCACAGCTTCTGCACCTACAAAGGAGAGGGCTGCACTACCCCTTCCTGCAGGGACAAGGAGTGGGAAAGAGCAGCACCACAAGCGCTGGGACCAAACAGGTTTGGAACACAATGAATTCAACAAATAACTACTTCCTTTCTCCTAGTAGACATGTCAGCTGCAGTGCATTGTAGGTCTCCAAAAGGGTGGCGGCATTTGCAGCATTTCCCAGACTTATTTCCCAAGCCCCTCCCCAACTTCTCCAGAGCATCTTGTGGGACTGGGATTATGCAGAAAGTCTTGGGCCAGATGGTCCCTGAGGTCCAAAGGCTCCTACATTCCATGAATTCTCAGCACTTTGTCATCCACCCCAGCACCCTCCTAATCTCTCTGCTTGGGAAATAATCTGAGTCAGTTGTTTATACCTCTGGTGAATGCACTTAAGTCCATTTGTCCCTCTCTTCAATAAATTTTGCCCCAATTTAAATGAAAGGTTTGGCCCATCATTAGAAGACTTGTAAGTAATGGCAAAGAGTCTGTGGAATGACTTCTTAGAGGAGCCTTCTGGCTAATATGCTGCTTTCCAAGTAGGGGAAACTTCACCGGAGCAGCCTTTTTCTTGGAGTGAGAAGTTGAGGGCTGTAGGGATGTGTCATACAGAGAGCACAGGAGGGCCCCCAAACTCCCAGATGTTTCTAACTGTGTCTCTCCTGGTCACCAGCCCTTGCAAGTTAAGTGCAGCATATTAGTCAAGGTTCTCCAGAGAAAAACAGCCAATAAGAAACTTGTGTGCATGGGCGGTGCCTGTGGCTCAGTGGGTAGGGTGCCAGCCCCATATACCGAGGGTGGCAGGTTCAAACCTGGCCCCAGCCAGCTAAAACAGCAATGACAACTGCAACAAAAAATAGCCAGGCATGGTGGGTGCCTGTAGACCCAGTTACTCGGGAGGCTGAGGCAAGAGAATGGCTTAAGCCCAAGAGTTGGAGGTTGCTGTGAGCTGTGATGCCACAGCACACTACCGAGGGCAACAAAGTGAGACTGTCTCAAAAAAAAAAAAAAAAAAAAAGAAAGGATCATTTCTAAGATGGCAGCCGAGTAACAGCTTCCTTGCAACTGGGCATGGTGAATCTGGGGAGAGAACACTCCAGGCATCTCTGGCTGGTGGGATCTGCCTGGAAACAGCCCTTTGGGGACACAGGGGGTCAGTGTGAGACTTCTGGACCCCATGAGGAGGACAAAAGCAGTGGAGAACTGGCAAGTGGTTTCATGTGTTCGTTCAGTCTAATCCTGCTGACAGCTGTAAGTACAGCAGTAGTGAGACTGCAAACTGGAAAGGCTTTACCTGTGAGCTGTTTGGGTTTTTTTGGAGTTGGCACTCAATTGAACTACCTTGGGAGACCTTGGGCAAGAGTGCGCAAGACTTTAAGCGCTGTCTATGGCCCCAGACTGAGCCGCTGAGGCGGTCAGAGCTAATAGTGTTCGGCTATGGGCTGCACAGAGCCATTGTGGGAGAACCTCATTAGCAAGCTCCACCCTCAGGGTTGCAGAACAAGCGTCGGACGGGGAACAAGTAATCTAGTGACTGAGCAGCCTAAAGATGGGGACTAAGATGCCTTACAGACTTGGCCCTCAGGGGCATAGGGTGAGACCGGTTTTGGCACACTGGGAAAGTGGATAGCCACTTCAGGAGTGATCCCATCCACAAGTGTTTTCCTGGGAAAGCTTCTGCTTAGCCAAGGGTTAGCAGTTTAAAGTGCCTTTAAAGCGGGCTGAGGAGAGATTTTGGCCCTCCACCCTGCGGGGTTTGAGAAATAAGCAGAGACCTCCAGTCTCCATCTCATATAGCCCTATCAACATATGTGATCTCATACCCCAGAAGATCACCTGGTGCCCAGACAATATCTAGCAAGATATATATACTGCTTTTTTAAAAAATTTCAACATTTTCCCTCTAGATTCTTTTCTTTTTTTCTCTTTCTTTTCTTCATTTTTCTAGTTTAAATAAAATTTTTCACTGTTTTCTTTTTCAACAATTAGAACTTCATTTTTGCTAGTGTTTCTACCCCTATTATTTGTTTTTTCCCCCAATTTTATCCTGTAAAGTTTTCTGTTTGCTTGTTTGGGGTTAATTTATAGCATTTTTTCCTTTCCTGTCTACTTGGTGGAGTTGGGGTACTGTGTCTGAACAGGCTAGCAAAGAGCTGCTGACTTCAAGGGAACCACCTGACCCAGCACCCCCAGAGGTTGGGGGTTTTTAAGGTCAGGTCAAAGTACCCTCCTGTACACCTATATTGCTCCTGTCTCCCTCTTTCTATGCCTATCTTCTTTTTTGTCAATATTCTCTTTTACCCACTGCCTCACCTTTCTATTTTTTCTTTCTTTTTTCCCTTCTTGCTCTTCAATCGTCTCATCCTTCTGGTCCTGTACCAAAAGGATGCATCGAAACCTTAGTCCAAAGGCACAGTAACTTAAAGATCAAGAGGAAGTGAAAGGAAAATTAGGGCAAGGAAACAGATAAAAGAAACCACTCATGAGGAAGAGCCAGCAGAAAACTGGCAATATGATAAACCAGTCCAGAGCAACCCCCTCAAGGGACTGTGAGGTAGCTACCTATAAATAAATGTTAGAAATGACAGAAAGGGAATTTAGAATACAGATGATGAAAACAATGAAGGAAATGATGGAAACAGCTGATAAAGTAGAAAATAACCAAAAGGAAATCCAAAAACAGAATCAAGTAAGAGATGAAAGATATGAAGAATATAGAAAAGATATAGCAGAGCTGAAGGAACTGAAGCAGTCAATTAGGGAACTTAAAGATGCAATAGAAAGTGTCAACAACAGATTAGAGCATGCAGAAGAAATAATTTCGGAGGTAGAGGACAAACCTTTTGAGATAGCTCAGACAGTTAAAGAGGCAGAAAAGAAGAGAGAGAAAGCAGAATGTTCACTGAGAGAATTATGGGACTTTATGAAGTCTTCAAACATACGAGTTATAGGTATCCCAGAAGGGGAAGAAGAATACCCCAGGGGGAATGGAAGCCATACTAGAGAATATTATAAATGAAAATTTCTCAAATAACACCAAAGAGTCTGACACACTCCTTTCAGAGGGATATCGGGACTCCAGTTCGCCAGAACTCTAACCAAGCTCTCCAAGACACATTGTGATGAACCTGTCCAAAGTCAAGACAAAAGAAAAGATTCTTCAAGCAGCTAGGAGTAAGTGCCAGGTGACCTACAGGGGCAAATCCATCAGGGTGATTGCAGACTTCTCTGTTGAAACTTTCCAAGCAAGAAGGCAATGGTCATCTACCTTTAATCTACTTAAACAGAACAATTTCCAGCCCAGAATTCTATATCCTGCTAAGCTAAGCTTTAAAATTGATGGAGAAATCAAATCATTTACTGATATACAAACTTGAGGAAATTTGCCACAACAAGACAAGCTCTACAGGAAA